>CAJUYG010000503.1:0-51582 GCA_910591675.1 Galerucella calmariensis
AATGTATCTTACATTACACAATTATTAATATTACTGTAAAGATGGAATATAATATGATGTTAAAAGTATCACTTTGTAAAATTCCAAATATATGAACATATAAAATAAAAATTTATTTCAGAATTACCTTAAAGCCTCATTCAGTTTCGTCATTAAAATATCCAGCATCTCCAAATTAAGAACGACATAACAATACATAAAAGTGTCTGCTATGTCTTGTCTATAACACCGGAACATTTCTTTATCTTCTAGGGTCCAATTACCATCTTCGACTATAGGAAACATAGATTTCCTCAACATTATACATACTAAATCTCTATAATAAGGTTTTATCATAAGCATCAAAGAAGCACATTCAGGTGTATCCAAAGATATAATATCATCCTAAAATTAAAAAAAAAGAGTTTCAATACTTTTGAAGAAGTATTGTCATGATATGTACACCATATATTGTTTATTAAATGTATAATAATAATAATAAACGTCTTTATTATTTTCTTCCAAATGTACGAAAGCTTAAAGATAAATTATTTAAATATTCATAGAAGAAAATAAAGGGCGAAGTTCAGTTTAATGATGGTAACCACCATTAAACTGCTCTTCCACTTAACCCTTAAGAAATTTGTAGAGGTACTAATTAAATAGTAAAAGTTAAACAATGAAACAGTAATCTATTCCTCATTAAATAAAAAATATATACATATATCCATAATCATTGTCTGGTCATAAGAAGTTTTTTGAGATGCGATTTAAACATTGATATATTGCAATTTTTTATGGATTCAGGAACTCTATTATATACTGAGCATATTTGGTAACTGTAGCTTTGACAGAATTTTTCAAGTCTAAAGGAGGGTGGCGATATGAGTGTGTAAAGTATGATAATTGAATTTATAATGTCATTACCTGCAATGTGTACCAAAATCCAAATGTGAGAGTACTGCTAGATTCGTCTATTGGATAAAACCCTGGTAAATTTGAACATTTTAAAACAAAATTTAATAGGTCAAAACTAACTTGCTGACAATCGGTATTTTGAGATTTTAGATTGTCAATAAAAATTTTTGAATGTGCGTCACCCATTGTAATCACTAAACCATATAATGTTGCGACAACATCCTAAAAATACCGAATTTTTCAATACTATTATGACTGTAAATACAAATATATTACTAACTTTATTCATATCTTGTTGATTCCTTTCAACATCTAAAATTTTATCAAACTTTGGAAGGATTTGAGCAGCATATTTAAAAACAAATGATTTGTATTGATGAGCATGTGGAAGTTGGAATACTGCTGTCAGTGCTTCTACAGTTATCTCGATTAGGTCCATTTCGTCACAAGATAAACCTTCTGGATCAGATTTATTCCTAAAAGAAATATATCAACTTTTTTTACAATGTCATTAACAATCATAAGACAACTGGATCTACCATAGAATGTTTAATACAAATAATAATAATAATAACAACATACCAGTATACAAAACATGTAAGATCAATCAAAAGGTCATTAATGGATGTACAGTCAAGAATGTACACTCCACCTAACTGTATCCAAGCTGAAGCACATCTTGATGCATTTAAATATGTTGTTAAATTTCCCATATTAAATCTGAAATTTCAAGAAATAATTAATTATATTTCAATATGCATAAGTACAAGAGTTTACCCTGCTTCTGGGATAGGCATTAAACACATCTCTACAACTTTCATTATATCCTTGGAAACTTTCTGGAGGACATGCCTAACTTTATTTCTTTGATTTAATACTAAAGTAGTTCTTTGAAACTAAAAAATATTGAAAATATAGGTTTAAGATTTGACAATGTACAATTTTTTGAAGTAACTTCAGAAAGCAGTTGAATTAAACTAAATACTTACTTCCTCAGGTATCACAGTCAATATTTCTAGAAGAATCCAGATTACTCTTTCAGGTTCAACATTAGGTAAATATTGTGGTTGAAAACTAGAAACTAGCTCTTCAAAAGCTTTGGGCCAGTGATTTGGAACTGTATGAATAATATATGCAGACAACTAGAAAAAAGAAAGTATAGGTATAAGTTGTAGTACCTAGTTCGTAACCAAAAATGATAATTAACATATTTTATTTTCGATATCTAGAAAATGTAGTTTCTTACTGCAATACAAAGACGGTTCAAAACAATTTTTGGGCCATTAGCATAACTAATTATATAATCCAAAATTCTTTTTTTTAATATCTCATAGTGGTCTTCAGGAACTTCATTCCAATGCTTCATTAATTTTGTATGAAGAGTTGTAGCAGCAAAGAATTGCACTTCTGAGCTCTAAAAAAGTTTACATGTTATTATATATGATACTTGTTATAAAAGATGTTTTATACTTTTTTGAAAAAACTGTTATATTGAGTACAATACGTAATTTTATTAGATATTATGATAAACAGTTAAAAATAGTGAAAAAAGTGTTTAGAATTCATGACATGAACTAATTCAAAAATAAGTTTTGTAGATATAATATATACATGTTTCAAAGAGTGATTTATAAAGAGGTATTACTCTATGTGGATTAAGAAGTTCCCAAACGAAACTCCAGGCTAGAGGAGAATTTTGAGCTTCAGTTAACCACTGATGTGCTTCTGCTTGTTGAATCGCTTCTGTTCGATAAAATAAAGTTACAGCTTTTTCTAAATTATCTGCAGAATACTCCATATTTATAATTTTAAATAATGTGCAGAATAGCAGGTATACAAACAAGTAATATATTTTTCAATCAATTATGTACATTCTCTTTTAACTTCAAAATATTTGATGTTCTAATTTTGTAATTTTACCCGGGTTTCAGGCAACCCTAAGTGCAGGAAGTCAAATAATTAGGCATTTCTTGGATGCCATTCAACAGTAGACAACATTTGTGGAAAATTGAGAATAATTAACAGAATAGTTTTTATTTATGATATATTCATATTTTTATTTTTTTATTCATTTTATATTTTCCTTGTGTAAATTTGAGAAAAATTCCTTATCGAATTTTCCTTCAGACTCTTTTTCTAAAATTGCTTAAAAATAAACGTCACTGTCGGTTGTCACTATGTCAACTGTCTTTTTATTCCATTCATTCATTTTCTTTTAGGTTATAGAATTAAATGAAATTGAATACTACGTGTGTAGTTGAAATCGGTAAATTATAAAATATTATTGCTTTAGTGACGTAAAACAGGAATATTTAGTAACAATGCCAGCAGCTGAAGAGGTGAAATCAAGCTGGGCAGATGAAGTTGAACTGGAAGATGGAACTCTACCACCTGCTACTGAAGTTGTTGAGAATGGCTATAAAATCGTAACAGAATATAAATATAATGATGATGATAGTAAAATCAAAATTGTTCGCACTTACAAGATAGAAAAGCGTATTGTATCGAAGTCAATAGCTTTGCGTAAAACATGGAAAAAATTTGGAGAGGCTTCAAATGATAAACCAGGTCCGAATCCTGCTACTACAATTGTAGCTGAAGATATTTACATGCAGTATATTTCTAGTAAAGAAGAAGAGAATAAACAAGAAGACGATCCTCTAGATAAACTTAAGGGTAAGTTACTGTTCATATTTAATAATAATTTGTAATTATATGTTTCTTGTTTTAGCTATTGGCGATAAAAATGTTGTCAAATGCCGTACTTGTAATGGAGACCATTGGACTTCAAAATGTCCTTGGAAAGATACTATGCTGGCAGGTGGAAAAGTGCCAGATGAAAAGAAGTCAACCACTGTTGGAGGAGCAGCAGGTATGTATTGCTATTTTTTGTTAATTTTTTTATTTAATTTTTATTTGAAAATTTCTAAACACAAACTTTTTTAGTGGGAGAACCTGGTAAACAAGGAGGCACTAAGTATGTACCTCCAAGTTTACGAGACGGTGCAACAAAAAGACCAGATGGATCAAACATGGCCAAAAGAGAAGACAGTTATGCAGCTATTAGAATCGCAAATCTCAGTGATTCAACAACTGAAGCTGATCTAGAAGAATTGGTGAAACCATTTGGACCAATTCAGAAATTGTATTTGGCTAAAGATAGACCAACAGGAGCCTGCAAAGGATTTGCATACATTCACTTCAAATTTCGCAATGATGCAGGCAATGCTATTAAAAGACTCAATGGACATGGTTATGATCATCTTATTCTTAGTGTTGATTGGTCCAAACCAGCACCTAATTCAAATCAATAATTTCATAACAACATAAAAATAATTTTAAAGTTCAGAAAGCAGACATAATTATATTCAGCAACGGTTATTTCATATTTTCTGTACTGATCTTTATATTCTGTATTAATGTTTATAAAGGAAATCTTGTTTAGGAAGTTTTTGTTTTATTGACCTACCACCTACCCTACATTAAAGTCAGACTTGTCTAAATCATTCCTTCACCTGTCGTCCGATCTGAGTTTATCTGGTCAAGATATTTCGACTGACAAAACAGATTTAATCTGATATTGAGGTTATGAAACTACCAAAAGAAACAGTCATAAATGGTACACCACCGATGTGGTGAAATGACTTCAATATCATGAAAATCAATTGATCTGCAAGACTGGCCGTGCCAAAGTTGGACTATTTAGTCAATGGGCCGACGAGCCAACAAAGTTGTTTTACTCAACCTTGGATTTGTTCAGATATTCCCTCATTTATCTATGTAAGTTCATAAGACATAGTGCAAATTTGGGTCATGACTTGGTCACTGTAATTCGTTCTGTTGTTAAGCTCATACGTCCAAATGCTATTTGAGAGTCACAAGGTAGATAGGTATTAAAATAAAAATAACTACTTTTACCACTTTATTTTATACAACATACAACAAATATTATTGTCAAAAAGTTTAGGAGATACATCGATGTAGAAAAGTTTATAGAATAACAAAGTATTATAAACCATTTTCAACGCAATAGCTAATAATATATGCACTACAATATTTACACACTAAAGTAGATGAGTAAGGGGGCTACCACTATAGATATAGGGAAAACAATGTGTTAGAGAGAGAGAGTGTGAGAATATCATTATTATAATCTACAGGGTGTCTCAAGCTGTTGACATTTAGGAACAACGCTGCATGCAACGCTGATAGGAGTGTGGTTAAATATATTAATATCTATGGTGGATCGAAAAAAGTATCTTTGAGTAAATGTCAAAAGGACCTGAATGTTGACGTGTGACAGATCGATTCGTGCACGGTCAAAGATGTAGAAAGAACCTTCATGTTGGTATGTGTTGTTACGCAGCGTTGTTCCTAAATGTCAACAACTTTGAGACACCCGACGTTTGACACGCGAATAGTGATGCATTTTTTGAGTCACCCTGTAGATTCTAAAACCAAAATGATATCCTTCTTGACCCTCTAAGACCCCCCCCCCCGGCTACGGTACCTATATTCGCACCTTATACATAGGAGAGATGATGGCCACATCGGTTAAGCGTCTGGCTATAGATGCACAGGTCGACGGTTCGCGTCCACACTCTCTCTCTCTCTAACACAGTTTTCCCTATATTTATAGTAGCCCCCTTACTCATCTACTCACTTACATACAAATATGTCTCAAAAAACAAAAAAAAAGGAAGTATACTACTTTATAACTTCGTTACCTATAGTAGATTAGCTGTTTTACTTGATATTAGAATAAATATAAATATGATTGTTGATTTTTTTGGTCATATATTTATTCGGATTAAATTTTTTTTATCACTAACAACGTATCTACAGAACCTACGTATATATATAGTTATCGAATGCCCTTTAAGCACTTACAATTTCTACAAACGAACACTTTGGAAATCTGAAATCGTTATATTTTTGTGATAAGTATGCTATTTGAAAAAAAATGCTTTGAATTCTTTTTTTTTTCGTAAAAACTTAAAGGATATTCTTCCTATTTCTGGGTGACGTTTTTACTATATATTTTTGGGGTTACATAATTAAATGACTTTAATTCGCCTGAGTCATTTTTATCTTGATGTTTAGGCGTTGAGTCAAATATAATTTTTCACTGGTAAATTAGTAGAGAAAATGAACAAGGATTAGACCAGAAATTTTGCATTATTCACAGGTATTACTACATTATCAGCCTAGTAGTATTGGCGCTGATTATATGAACATATTGATTTAATAATAATAACGTCATTCTTAATAACCAAAAATACAATTTAATAGAAGTCTTAGGTATAAAGTATAGGTAGGTATATATGGAAGGACTCAGATATTGACAAATATTTACAATAGAATGAAAAGGGATTATGGGACGACAGAAATATGTTTAGCTGAGGGAGGAAGTTCTTTTTATTTTTAGCTGGAGGACACAATTTTATAGGTATAATTTTTCCGGAAGACCCCCAGAAAAAGTTATGTTTTGTACATGTTTTGTAAATAATGTGCGGATCTACTAAAATAAAAACATGATTTAAAGCTTCAGTATATTAATATTTTGATTTGGATGTTCATGTTTCAAATAATAGAATAAAATATCTTGAAATTTGTACAGATTTTGTAAACATTTTGAATTGTGCTTCTTTGTTATACTATGGTGAAAAAGAAAGGAAATATTTTTGAAATAAACGAAAATATGATCAGTATTTCTATTTAGTTGAATATATTAATTGGATATAGATGATAATAGGTCCCATAGTTTATGGTATATAGATGAAACTAAAACTACATTGATAAGTTTGGATTTTTGAGCGTTATAGTTATATAAAAATATATAAATTGTCTAAAATATATCATGTAGTTTCGTTCTTAGGATACAAAGTTTGCGTTACAAAAATTTACATGCCTGAAAATTCAATAAAATACAGGGTGTTCCCTACATTTTTGATATGCTCCACTTTATTCACCCTGCATATAAAAAACACTGAATAAAATTGATAAAACTAGCATATAAATTTTGCTCATATATACAGGGTGTTTCATTTCATTGTTAACCCCCAAAAAGTGCATTAATTATAACTTTGATGGTAAATTTTTGGTAGTAAAATTGTCTGCGGAAAAATAAAAAGGAAATAAGTAGATTTTATTTTTTACACTATTTCCAATTATAAAGAGCAATTTCAAAAAAATCTATATACAGGGTGTTGTTTTTTAGGAAAAACGAGTTTTGAAATTTTTTGCTAAGCCGGACCTGCATTATTTTTATGGAGATGCCTTTGATGGAGTTTCTAGGTATTGGTTATTACGTGTACCAAATTTCAAAACAATATACAGGGTAGCTCGGAAGTTATGAGGTTCGAAAGAAATAAGATAAATTTATAAAACACCCTGTATCTGTATTCCTGGTTATAAAGTGCTGGAGACACATTAAATAAAGCACCAAAGTGATCCCCATCTACAGTTAAAATTAGGCCCTTTCCCAATGAAACACCCTGTATAACTAGAGGAAAGGGTAGAAGATTTTTCATACTTCAACTGGAGAATGTGAAGAAAATAAACTTTTAATAAAAGAATTCCCTCGCATTTCAACTCTCAATTCATTTACGCTACAGAATATGAAGATTCTCGCAATTCTTAAACTTCGAATCTTCCCTTCCAAATAACCATGTAAACATTTGCCGGGCCTTCATACTTGCTTTTACCATGCCTCTACTTTTGTACCATTGTTGCGTGTGTCCACTTTCGTCGAAATTGTGGCCTTTCAGTCTGATTTGTGTTAAAATTCCCACTAGAAGCTCATCTACGTTGTGGTTGATTCCTACGGAGATCTCTATGAATTTGGCCCGATAAGTACAGGCTAAGCATTTGCCATCTGAAACAAATTTCTCATTATACGAACGTATCTTAATAACCAGTAATTTTGAGGTTAGAGCCAATAAAATATATAAAACGAGATGAACAATTCAATTTAATAGAAAACTGACTACATTCAGATTGCGAAAAGCCTAACTAACTAAGTACTTTCTTCCGGCAACAGTGTCCTTTTGCAGAGAGAATTCACATTTAAACTGCTATTCCTAGGTCTTTTCGCTACAAACGTTGATCACGCTGGAAGCGGATGCCATTATATTTGAAAATAACATTTACAATATGCCTTCATTAACATAATGGAATTTTTAAGGTTTACATTCCCCGAAAAAATCATTAGTACTAATGGTACAATTAAATGGCCACTAAGATCACCTGACCTAGCTCCAAATGTTTTTTTTCTTTGGGGATTTTTGAACCCCTTCAGATACGGGCCTGCAATAGAAAAACAATTTTCCTACGATCACTACTCAAAGTAGACTTTTGCACACTCAAATCTAACCGCAAAGTTGATGTTTTCCGCGATCTGTCATAATTGACATTATTTACGCTCTAGAGCGTACTTTTCCGCTCGCCTGTTTTCATTTACAATAAACTAAAGAAAGGTAGTAAATAATAGATATATTAAAACAAAATGTAGAGCAGTCCGAATATTTTAGTTGAAATATTAATATTTGAAGATATTTCGAACGAAATTAATAAATATTCCTATATAATTTGACTGACATCTACAATTTATACAAGTTACTGGATTTACAACGCTGCAGGTTACGCTACCAACAAATAGATGGAGGTGTATATTTTAAATGTTTAATTTTATTGAAATTATAAAATAATTTAAACCTCATACATTGATATTATTTTGATTCAATACTACAGTGAAGGATTTATTTCTTAGTTCCAGATAAAAATTACAAATATAACGTTGTTAAGATTGACAATTTTCTTGATCGTTTTTGCAGATTCCTATTTTCAAAGTATTGATTTATACGGACAAGTTTACGTAGTAGAAATATAACAGTCAGAAGGTGCAATATGCATTATACACCTAGATGCAACAGTGATTGCATATTTAAGTACCTACCTACTATTTTGTGAAAATAGTAGACTATGGAATTAATGAAACGTCATTATTTCATTTTTAGTTTATAAAAAAGTTGTCTGTTTATAAATAGCTATTTGAAAAATGGATAGTGACAGTGAATTTTCAAGCACACCTCCAGATATAGCAGATTTTGCTAAAAATATTACTCTTAATCTTCTGCCAACTAAATCCAGAGGTAAATACGAAAAACAATACAATATTTTCATGGATTGGTGCCGCTCAAAGAAAATTAAAAAATATTCGGAGAATGTATTGCTGACTTATTTTGGCGAAAAATCCAAAACTCTAAAATCTTCAACCTTGTGGTCACAATATTCGATGCTTCGAAGCACTTTGCAAGTAAAAAATGATATTAACATCAGTAAATACACTAAACTGATTGCATTTTTGAAGTTAGAAGCAGTGGGTTATAAAGCAAAGAAGTCACAAACATTCCCAATAAATAAAAATAATAAGTAATTGTTACATGTTTTCAACATCACATTCTAATAAAGTGTACTTTTCATGTTTTTTTTTATTATTTGTTTAAAAATAAGGTGATCGTAGAAAACATCTTGTGTGCAATTCGAGCAGAAAGTGCGTTGCCGCTTTCGGCAGATTGCCAGCGCTCCGCTACGCTTCGCGCGGGCAACTCTCTGCCTCAAGCGGCAAAGTATCTCTTTCCGCTCTTAATACACAAATAGCTATTACGGAACTTTGAGTAAAAATATGGTTGTGAACTTTCCATGTACATAAGTTAATTAATATTATCAAATGCAAATTCGAAATGTATTATTTCTAATACTCTCTTACCTTGTGTCGATACAGCCCTGCTTCTGGCTAAGTCGATTTTGTTGGCGACAAGTATTGCCGGTCGTGATCGTAGCTGGTCAGTGTCCTGTAGCCTACTCAGTTCCGTTTCCGCTTTCAGAAAACTAGCCTTGTCAACAACTGAATAAAGGACGATAAAAGCGTCTGGCGGATGCTGAATTTTGTCGACGACGTCCTACAAAAGAAAAACGAGCGTGATAATGATATTTTTGACAATAGATTTATCATATTATTTCTGAAGCACGTGAATTGAATGAGAACATTCACGAAACGAATATAAAAGATTTCATAATGGTGGATGACAGTTATAAATAACACGATTACAAAAATGAAGAGTACACAATTGTGGTCCTAGGTCAACCCTTATGTAGCTAATTTCTATTTTAGGGTATGTACGTCACAGCATAAATGGCGACTTATTTGAATCAAAAAGTGGATGAAAGTTATAAATAACACCGTTACCATTAGCATTTTAACGCCAGATGCTTCGTGTCTTCTATATAGGCCACCAGTTTATCTGGGAAGGATCTTCAGTAGGTAGTAGTAGTAGTAGTAGTAGTTTATTCACATTTTCAATAATACAGTAATGCAATACAATTCAATACAAAAAGAAACTAAGAGTACCATGTGAATGAAGAAATCTTGATAAGTGATCGAACACTTGTTTCAAGTACAAAGAAGACATTTAAAGTAAAATAGATACAATAATATAATAATAATAATTTGATTACAAGTAAGATCATCTGTAATAATGTAACACAATTGTGATGAAAGAATGGACAGGACAATGAACATGTAGGATTATCTTAAAGCTGAGTATATAAAAGTATTTACGGAAGGGAGGGGGGAAAGGGAATTTATTCATTTTTAAGAAGGTTATTGAAAAAGTTACGTGGATTGGAGATGACGTGACCTTTCAATTTTTTTTTAAAGACATGAATGTTGAAAATCTCCTTTAGCTCTTTGGGTATAACATTATAGAGTTTCGGGGCAACAAAATCATAAGACTTCTGTCCGAATGTTTTTGTCATGAGCGGGACTACATAGTTGCCTTTTTGTCTTGTTTCGTATCTGTGTGAGACAATTTGGTTTTTTGTTTTGTTTTGATGATAATGACAAATAATATTTTGTGCAAAAAGTTGGCTGACGTCTAGAACACCTGATTCTTCATAGAGGAGATCTGAAGGGTGAGTTCGTCTTTTTGAATAGATAATCTTCAGAAATCTTTTTTGTAGAACTTCAAGTCAGTGGATGCGTGCCTTAGACGAGCAACCCCAGGCTTTCCACAAGTGAGTATTACCTATAATCTTTTCAGTTGTCTAATGGGTAAGATCTTCTTCAGTAACCTAAATCTGAATAATATACAATTGATTTTTTTATTATAAAATTTATATGTGAGTTCCACTTTAAGTGACTATCAATAAACACACCTAGGTATTTCACTTCATTTTCAGCTGAGATTGAACAAGCTTTGTTTGATGTAATGAAGTCTAGGCTTTGAAATGTTGGTGTTCTTGTTTTATTTATACTACAGAGGAGATAAGTGGTTTTCTCAAGGTTCAGGGTGAGTAGCTTGTGATCAAACCAATTTTTTATGTGAACGAAATCAACCTCTACTTCTGATTTCAAATAGTCCCATGAGTTACTTATGTAGATCACTGCTGTATCATCGGCAATACCAATACCAAGGGGTCAATGATTTCTTGGATTGTAGCGTTGAAAATTTCTGTCGTAATTCCATCTAGTCCTGGTGATTTTTTAGGCTTGAGGGTTTTGATCAATGATTTTAGCTCGTCAGGTAGTTGTGATGGTTTTGTGATCGGCTTTGTTAAAAAGCTGAATTTGTTTGGTGAAATCTGAATAGGTTTGATCCACAATAGACTCTTACCAGTCGCAGTGGAGGGCCTTATAGACCCACTCACCACAAACCTAACCCAACCTAGTTAACTGGTCCGCCATTTCATTAAGTACCTACCTACAATCCCCACATGTGCCGGCACCAAAATTAGACACTAAGTTGTCCACTGCCAGTCTATTTTTCAGAAAGTAACTAACATTTTCAACAGTAATAACTTCACATAGAGGTAATTCTCAACTTATTTTTATTACCCACAAGTTAATTGAAACAAAACATTAATCTTCCGTTTTAGGCTGCTCTCTGTCAACGGCCTCCTCTCTATCTCTATATATTCGTTAAATGGTTCCCGATTATGGAGAGTAGCAGGGTTAGTATGTAAATAATTGGATTCCAATCAAGCCACACCAAGCTGTAATTCATGTTGGTTTTGTATTCCGTTATTTGTCATACAGAATAGATTGTAGCTCTAATTCGTAGTGATGTTTATCAGCACAATAAAGAGAAATACAGTAAGCGCCTTTTTCGTGAAATTCCGTCAAATCGTTTTTGGTTGACAATAAATAAATAATCGAATAAAGCTTGATTTTAAAACTATATCTCTATAATCAATAGCTTTCTTGGAGTGTTCATCGTTTGTGACGTATATCCGGGTTATGGATATTTCGTTTATTTTATTTGCCATTTTGACATATATGGTTGAAATAATACCCTTCTTGGTGTGCGTCATCGATTGTTAATGTCTTTTTAACACATTACGTAGGAAGAAATGGAAAAAAGGCAGGTCTGTGATTAATTCTAATTACATTCAAAAGGTTCATTCATGGAGTCTAGATATAAGGAGCATAAACTTGTATAGGAAAAATGTCGAAAAAGTGTCCGCGAAAAGCATTGAATAGTAGATGGCGCGAGAGTAGCAAATTGGTCTGAGGACAGAGTGAAGTATGCCGCCCAAGTTAACCTATAAAAATCTCCGTCTATTGTTAATATTTATAAAAGTTTTATCTAAATTAACAATTAATGGTAAAAATGAGTGTTGTGAAAAGTTGTCAAGCTAGACTAAAATGATAAAAAATATACACCGCTATCTCTGTAATTTTTCTGACCAACAGTACGTGAAATAATTTCACGATAACCTTAGCATTGAAAGCAAATGATTACATTTGTCACACTCATTTTAAAGAGTAAGAGGATCGTATAATAATATGAAGAATAGGTTCGCATTGAAGGGAGCTCAAGATATTTCCCACTATTTATTTCCATAACAGCAAAAGTATCACTTTCCTTGAAATCTGCTAAAACCAAGCATAAAATGTAACCTAGTTAAAATAAACAAATCATCTCCATTTACATAACCTTAAATAATTTACCATGACATTCCAACTAAACATTTCAGACCAATTTGCTACACGAGCGCCATCACAATTTAACACATTTCGAGGACATTTTTCATAATACAGAGTTTGTGCTCCTTATGTCTAGTCTCCATGGGTTCATTATTGTGATATTTTGATCATGATTAATCACAGACCTGCATTTTTTCCATCTCCTCCAACGTAATGTTGTGATGCCTTTTGGTCGAAATATAAAGTTATTAATTATTTAAATTATTATTATAAAATATTTAATAGTAAAAGACATAAATTCACTTGAAGCTAATTCCAATAAATCATGAATTGTTATATTAATATGAAGTAGTAAGGTTGCACGTACGAAGTCAAGTTCAGAGCGTGAAATAAACATAAATAGTATTATTTATATTTACTTATGATGAACTTGACTCGTCGTATATAAATATGCTAACGATAGTGTTTAAGAGGCATTCTAATGGCATTCTAATTATCGATTCTCATTATAATTATGATTACCATTACTATTAATATTAGTGTTAGTAATAAGTAGTTTAATGTATAATAGTAAAATAAAGTAATAAACAGAACATGTCCCAGTGCTACAGGTAGTTGTTTTATTCATGTAAGATGACCCACCTAGGGACCAGCAA
This sequence comes from Galerucella calmariensis, assembly GCA_910591675.1. Taxonomy (NCBI): domain Eukaryota; kingdom Metazoa; phylum Arthropoda; class Insecta; order Coleoptera; family Chrysomelidae; genus Galerucella; species Galerucella calmariensis. The sequence goes on from CAJUYG010000503.1 coordinate 13,543, forward strand.
CACCACCTATTCAGAGGCCCTTCCACACCTATAATCTACCAAGTATCCATCAACGATACATTTCATTACAATGTGTTAGAAGGACATTGACAATCGATGACGCACACCAAAAAGGTCATTACATGAACTCTACACTCTGTTTTGTATGATCTATATATGTTCCATTAATATTTTACCACACTAATAGCGATTGTCGAAAAAAAAAACATTCACTACAACCGGAATAAGAGTTTTCAGTGAGATCGAAACCGGAAGTTAAGAGAAGAGAAATCGGGAAAAAAATCCTCTTGGGAGTGTTGCTGACAAGTCATTTCTATTCCAATTTGGAAAATGGAAGAGAACTCAAGCAATGTCAGATTTAAATGACGAATAGCTACGATGAAACAAAAGAAAAGTGTCTGGTATTCATCATAACCTTAATCCATTATATTGAACGTCTTTCTGGATAAAAAAAGGGAATTGTTAGGTTAAATTGAGTGCTACGACGACTTAGATAATTGGTGAAATTGAAAGAAAAATTATGAGAAAGAAATGAAAATAAATGTATTGGTAGATATAATAAGCCGAGAGGGGAGGAGAGATTGCGCACGCATAAAGATAGAGCATCCGCATCTCTTTAGTTGTAGTCAGAGATACAGTTAAAGAGTTAAACTGGGTCGCACAAGATTCTATCGAACTGCAATTAATGCGAATGAGAAGTCAACTTGTGCGCTTTTCCCAGCGTGGTGTCGTTAAGTTTGCACGCATCAAAGAGGACGAGCTGTTGTCTACCCTGGAATGAGCTAACCTGGTAGTATTCTATGAACCTTGAGCATAATCTATACTTCATCACGATTTTAAAAAAGAAGACTACAGAATTGTGGTTCTATGTCAAACCTTTATGTAGCTAACTTCTATTTTAGGGTATTTACGTCACAGCATAAATGGCGACCTATTCAAATAATCAAAAAGTTGGAATTTCAAATCGACCTGAAAACTTTGTGAGAAAAAAAAAACATTAAAAATAATAATTGATTTCCCATTATGATTTTGTCCACATCATATTTTTGTTAAATTTAAGAGGTATGTCTTTGTTGAATCGTATGACCTGCATGATAAGACTGCGTTTGACTATAATTAATTTCCTTTAACATCTCAGAATGCCCATATTATTTGTTTCAGGTGATTAAAGATGAAAAGTGTAGCATTCCTAGATGAATTCGATAAATCACCAGTCCCCACGTATTCGTTGCTATTGGAAGAATACAAAATGATTCATAAATCTCCTTCTTCAGAGACTAATAATAATTAGATAAAAGATAAATGTCGGCATTCCGAGTTTACCGTATTGGAGCTACGCATATTAAACAATACAAATCTCGAAATGCGAAAGGCTGATTTGAATAGAAAGGATTTGCCAGTAAAGATTTATTAAATTAATTGAATTAGTTGAGGAAAAATTCCCGAAGCAAAATTTCTTAGGTGCTGATACAATAATGAATAAGGGAGTAAAATTTTATGAATGTTTACGTTTGGGCACTTTAACAAATTGTATATTTGAAATCAAGGATTAAAAATCTCTTTAATTAAACATAAATATTGTTTTTACTTTTTGTACTTCCGCAGCATCCCTTAATATACCTAGATTTTACAGGATAAAACGCACAGAATTTATAATCCTTACAAAGCTGTAGGAGAATTTAGAGACAACCACAACAAGGCATGTCTTGTAAAATTTAATTTATTCAAGCCTCCCTATTTCAAAATACCTTATCCGCTTTAATTCCAAGTTCATCCAGAAAACAAATACAGAAACCCTGGACGGCACCTGCAAATCAAAGCTTCATATTGTATCTGAAGGGGGAATAGGGCGTTCACTCTTAAGTTGATATATTATATTTCATTCAATAGCCCTTTTGGTGTGCGTCATCGTTTGTGACGTATATGCGGGCATTGGGTATGTTGTTTATTTTATTTGCTATTTTGACATATGGCTAACATCAAATTTAATAAATAAAATCATCATGATCGTATTTAGCCAAATTCGAAAAGGCTATGGAATTTATAAACAGCAGTAAATAGGCAGCACTGATTCGGGACCATGAAAGAAAATCGTTTTAAACGATACGTCGCTTGGAACATTCTGTATATTCATCAACTTTTATATTACATGGAGATTCAAATTTTCGTTTCACAATTTTTAAAATAAAATTAAAACAAAGACAGATACTAATATTACACATGTCATGACAAAAACATTATTGATTTCATTTTTTATATTCTCTTCTGTTGAATATGGTTGGATACGTCTTAATGGATAAGTAATTTACTGTAATTGTCTGAGGGCTATAGACATCCAGTTTGTAGTCTGCTCCACGTCTGACGACCCACCCCATCTCATAGATTTTAAAAATAGTTATAGATAGGACACTGACCCCTAGCTCCCTCTATTTGTACGGGTGGCGCCACCTTCAGAGTCCCGTCAGTACCTCTAACACAAATCAGATGGTTGTGAACTTCTCTAACAGCCGAAAAAGAAGATTCCTGTAATTTTACAGTTTTTGGCGGCATATTCGAAATTACTGTAATTTCACTTTTATTGCAAAATGACATTTATGGTCCATTTTTTGATATTTCATCTAAAGTTACTCAACATTAGATTGATATTACAATAATAACAATCAAATAGTCAAGTAAAATTAAATGAAATGTCAAAAAATGGACCATATAATGCCTGAAGTGAGAAAAATAAAGCAATAATCAAGTTTTTATATTTTATTGAATAAAAAAAGTATACAATAAATGGAACGTTTTTCTACATATTTCAATGACAAACATGAAGATAAATAAATGTTAGGAATTCAACAACAATGCTGGGAAGTTCAAAGCTGTATTGAAAAATAACTACTTATGACACTTTTCTTAATCAAGCATGTTTTTTATAAAGATAGAGCTTACCGAGTGCACCTCACATTACAGTCTTTCACAAAACATATTCTCGATATTGTCTCTCAAAATAAAAGTCCCACTATAAACAATAAAAACCAACTACGAATACTCAACACACACACACAAATAAGCAAAATAGTTTTTAAAAACGGAAACTGGACAAACTCACGATACACGTCAGGCAGTTGTCAGATTAGGATCATAGATGTCAGCGCTGATATATGTGGAAGAATCTGCAACTACCACTAACGGCGTTACAGTTCTCAGTAAATTAGAAATTTTAGTACTGACGGGACTCCCTATGTGGCATACCCTCGTGCCTTCAGAGATCCCCTACCCTGCCCTATCCCACTGAGTGGGACATTGGGAAGAAACGTAAGACACATTGCCGATACGAAAGGTACGTTTGCATACTATTTTGAATGATGTAATTTCTTCTAATTGGTAGGTCGCGCTTGCTCGTAATCTAATCATCAACTAATCAAACTTTTTAAGTAAAAGATTAGGGTTAACGTTTGTAATACATTTAAACGGTTCATTATTGTGATATTTTGATTAGGATTAATCACAGATCTGCCTTTTCTCCATTTCATCCAACGTTATGTGTTAGAAGGACATTAACAATCGATGACGCACACCAAGAAGGGTAATAGATGAACTCTAACAGCATAACCTAAGTTTATTTGATATATCTTATTTATCTTTATTTTCCATAATTGACAATTGTTGTGTTCTTTTTACACTATTCTGTTCAGCTCTGTTGAGATAATTTTCAACCTGAGCGGGTGACCAAAGTGAACAGGAAATCTTAAAAAGAATGCTCCTTATGTTTTTAGGCTATGATCAACTAAACGGCAGAGCCGAGCACCCACAAGAGGTAGTGCAGTTAGGGGCAAGAGGGGAAGAAATAGTTCAGCTCTGTTCAAAACGAGCGCTTAAAAAGAATATGCAAAATCATTCAAGTGAACAGAGCAGCTGATCTGCTCGAGCAAATTCTGTAAAAAGAACACACCAATTATAGGAGTTAAGTTCAAGGCCAGTGTGGTTTTAATGACAAGAATGACAGTTAATGTCTATCATTGCGAACATCTAGATTGTTTATTAAAACAATGTATACAAAAAATGTTGACGCCACTCCTGATAATGTAATTTCATCGTTTGAAATTTTTGTTATTCAAATTTAGTAGTGGGCTTTAAACGAACTAATTACATTAAATGTAGTTGGTTTATTTCTAATTTTATCATTTATAAAATCACGTCCACATCCATTAATGTATTCACATAATATTTAGCATAATATTTAACTTTATTAAAATGTTAATATTGAAATTAAATTACCTTTAACGTTCCTGTATTTTGAAATATTAATTCGGATTCTTCTCCATTCAACATAATCGATACCATTTGAACTCCTAGCAAATCTGTAACAAATAAATCCGTTATAATTATCATTGATGCGAGAGCAAAATAGCAATTTTGTGTGTTTCGGTGGCAAGGCCGCTTGTGCCTCTGGCCTATCTCAGTTTTATGTATTACTTTGACTATAGTCTGTACAGAAAGTACGAGGAGTAATAAACCCTAATTAAGTATGCAAAACCTTTACAGGGAGCACCATGAAATTTTTGATAAATCTCTTACTTTAAATTACATTTCTTCCATAAATCTAAAAACCAGGTAGATCGACCCCGTATTTGTTTCAGTTGTAGCAAAGTTTAGGGTTTCTTCATTGTTAAAGGATTAGCAGATAAGCAATAACGCAATGCAGTGGTGTGTATTTTGGGAAAAAAATACGTTTTAAATTATAATATAATAAAAAATGAAAAGAAATAATTATTGGAATACATTTATTACTTACATTTTATTCTATATCCGACTCGGAAGAGGAAGAATCGTTGTTGACATTAATAATAATAGTTGCCTCTACTTTGATAACATGCTCGATACAGTTTGTCCAATTTTCCTTACTAACATGACTTACAGCACTCTCAAACAATTTCACAACATCGTTTATTTTAAAAGTAGTATTTTTTTTCCAACTTCCCCCTTTACCTGAGCCCATATTAATATTATGGGATTAAGTTCACAATGATAAGGGGGAAGTCGAAGAACTGATATACCACGAGAAGAAGCCATTTCTTCTACAATGTAGGTTTTGTATTTATTCTTGTTCATTTTTGCAATTCTGTAAAGTTCTTTCCTTAGTGGATCTTTTGGAAACTTAATATTTTTCGAAATAAGCCACTCCAAAAGCTCTGCTTTACGCCAACGACTTGTGGGCAATGCTTCTCGTAACCGTGAATGGTAACTTGCGTTGTCCATAACAATAACAGCCCCTTTTGGAATCAGATCCAACATTTGAACAAACCATTCCTCGAAGACATCCCCATTCATATCTTCGTGATAGTCCCCCGTGCGTTTTGAAATAAAAGTTAATAATCCACCATCAACAAAACCTTCAGAACTTCCAACATGGACAATGATAAGTCTTTTTCCTTTTCCAGATGGTGGCTGCAAACCTAACGACAAACCTTCCACGAATGCCTGCCTTCCGCTTTTAATGTTTTCATCTTGCCAAGATTTGGAAACTGTATATCCAGCATTTATACACACATATATACAAAAATATATAAAATAATTATTGTTACAGATTGGTTTGTTTTCTATTATGAATAAACTGTGTTGCCTTTCTTTATCAAACTTACTAAAATTTATGTACCTCTATCACTTTTTTTTATTAAAATTAGTACATCCCGTTACCTCTGACCTAAATCGTATATTCTTTAGCATATCTGCAACTCATTCGTTCAATACAAAATGTACCTTACAGTATACCCTCTTAAAATATATTTTGGTACGTCTATGAAATCTACTTAGATGAATGATTTATTACTCCTCGTACTTTCTGTACAGACTATAGAATTTCGTGCTCTGTACGTTCCTTGCGATTTATTATTTATGTTGTTTGTTATGTACACGAGTTAATTTCATATAAATGATATACAAAACCTACGGCCTAACGACTTCGATAATTGCGGAACTTTACACCCATGCTCAATCCCTTAAGAGATGGTATGGAATTAAAGGATGCAGTTTTGCCAGGATCCCCCTGGGCGACCCTGTGATGTTGGCGCCGAAGAAATATTTGGCGATGACCAGGAAAAGCCTACGTTTAACAGTAGGAATTCTGACTGGCCACTGTCAACTAAGGAAACACCTCCATACTATGGGGCTAGTGGACACACCTCTATCTATGCAGGATGTGTGAGCAGGAGGATGAAACTGCCAGGCATGTCTTATGCGAGTGTGTGTTCGGTGAGTCTCGACCTACATCTGCCGATATAAAGGAGATGTCTCCTAGTGACCTGTCCACCTTCCTGGGAAGGACAGGATGGACGTTGACCTAGGAGGCAACTCCTCGGGAGGATGTACAGTAGGTCACATGTGGCCTAAGTGCTGTGAGCCTTCACTCACCCTTCCTACTCTACAGATACAGACAGGATATACAAAATAATAATCCTGTTTATATTTCTTTTTGCTTAAAACACCGTTTTTTCTACACCAGTTAGGTAGAATAATAAATAAAATGAAATAATGATAAAATATATAATAATTCGGTGAATTAATTAAGTAGTATAAGATCGGTAATGTTTTATGTTAAATTTAAGACTTGATCACTGATATATTAATCTTTGCTTAGTTTAATATAATGTTCGACTGTATTCAAGACGATGCAAAATGTCATACAGAAACGAGCTCATTATAACACTTTGATGTTCCAAAAATATAATCTATTTCTAAATGAAATACTTGTTGGCGAAATGAACTTGTTTTCAGGTCAGTGGCAACGAACCCGTGTTGATTTCAAAAATGCAAACTCTTCAAATTTGTTGGCTAAAACCAACATTTTTAATTAAGATCGTGAAGGTATAACAATATTTTAATTTAATTTAAATCCGTTGAAAGGAAATATTCAAAGATTATAGCCCTATAATAATAATACTTTTAAGAATTAAGGTTGATTCATGCAAGAAAAAATTAAAACTAAGATTAATTAAAAACTAAAACTAAGAAGATAAAACCATGTTATTTTTCAATTTAAATCTCAATTTCTTAGTTTCTTGCTTGAGCATGTACCTGTAATGAAGATGTTCATGCAAGAAACTAAGAGATTGAGATTTAAATTAAGAAATAACATGGTTTTATCTTCTGAGTTCTGAGTTTTAGTTTTAAATTAATCTTAGTTTTAATTTCCATGAATCCACCTTTAGACTTGTTCAAGTTTGAGGTTTAGGCAGTGGCGGCTCGTGAACTTTTAAGAGAGGAGGTTGGACATAAAAATATACTTTATTCAGCCAATTAATTTAACCTTTGCCCAGCGACCGAACCAGATGTTTTCTTCCTTTTCGTGGAAGGATCCTCATCAATTGAAAAATTTTCAAATAAAATATTGAAAACGGAAACTTGAAATTTTATCAATAAGATGCTTCAAACGCTCTCTTGAATAAATTATATCAGTGAATTTATGTTGTGAAATTTGAAAAATAACATCAGTTTGTTCAAATATTAATTCAAAAGTATCAAGAAAAAGCAAAACTTAATTATTCCCGCTAATCATCTAAAACAAAAGCACGCACGAATCCACGCTCGTATTCTGTATTCTGTAGTTCGTATTGGTTCGTATATCATCGCAACCGCTAGAAGCTTGCCTCCCGAGAGTGTTGCCATCTCCGCTATTTTTTACGGTATTAGCAATTGGACTGGTAGAAAAAACGGCAACTGTGTTGAGCAACACGTGTTTCGAGAGAGACTTTTGTTTAATTTAGCCTCAGGGCACTGATGTCAGATTCTAAAATAAGTAGTCAAAACGTGGAATTAATTGTGAAATTAAAAATTTCCAGATAAACGGGAAATAATACCAAGAATAACCAACAAAATATTTCTGGTGCTATTTGCTGGATAAATTGTTGCTGAGCATCTTTAGCCTCCTACGAGTAGCCGCCACTGAGTTGAGGATAATCTAATCTACGTGGAAACTAACTGTGGTGATGCTGAGGCGACATTTTTTATGCAAATCAGTGATGTCTAGAATGAGAATCTATAATCTGGCCGATCCCAAGAAAAACAGCATGTAAACAAAAACCACGCGTGATCTATTCTAAGTCGGCTGCGTATTGGACGACTTGCATTGAAATGTTAGCAGAAGGGAAATAAAATATGCCCCGTTTAACGCACCGACCTTAGTTAATAATGGGTCCGAATCGATGTCAACACTGGTCAACGCAACAAAAGAATTAATGATCTTTCACCCTGAGTGCTACATAATATAAATTTAATGCCAGAAATCTCTGAATGACTCTGGATGAAAAATTAAGATGGATCTTACACTAACAAAAGAAGCCGATGACATTGATAGATGGACTGAGTAGCTGATAGATTTTAGACTACATCACTACGGTGAGAGATCTAGAACTGCTATGTACACAATATTAATTAATAACTTATTTAATACTTTTATTCAGACGTCCTAATTTCCCTGTTAAAGTAGAATTTCAATTCAAGCTACCACATAAATGCGCTACTCCATCCTCCTGCTCGAGCCCCAACGAAAACATAGTTTGCGCACCTCAGTGTCGCCAACCGTTTCAATCCATTACCCCTGAAGCATAAGTGCATATACCTTGTTTTTAAACTAGGAGGAGAATTTTTAAGAAACCTCACTTACACTACTAAAAGTTATAAGATTATGAGGGTGTGCCGAAAGGGTCGTGTTTTCGTGTTTTCGAACTAATTGACAGTTACTTGACATACGTATTATATTGCTCGCAGGTGTTGTGCCCAATGAGGGATCAATGCAAGTCTACAATTTGAATTATCATTGGCCACAGGCCATGGCGAAAGTTGTAACTAAATGTCACATTATTGTGAACAAAATGTAAGGTTATCATAAGTAATTTATGTCAAATTGTATGACATAAATATGTACAAAAAAGCTACTGTATGTTTAAATTATTCTCTATTCACATTTAAGCACGAACTAGAAGTCAACAGAAGTTTTGATATCGAAAAAAACCATAATAATGTACTGTAATGTAAGTAAAACTTGATGTAGAAATATTTACAATAATTAAATTTTACTTGGAAATTTATATTATTAACAAGAAAAAGCAAGCATAGATTTTGTTCATCAAACTGAATAAATAATAGAAATAGCACTTAACTTAGTTGGAATATAATACTTAGTTAAAAATAAAACAACAAACATGAAAAATATGTACCTAATATAGATTGAGGTTATGATATTTTCATATAAACACAAAACTGACAAATATCGTTGTCAGTTGTATCAGAAAAGCTGTGTGAAACTGGCGGCTATTTAACCAATCACTAGGCTGCAGATATGCCAACTTGAATTCAAATCGCTCCTCTTAGTATAAAAACAAGGTATGGGAAATGAGGGATTGAAAGTACCCAATCACCAGCATTTTTCCGCTTTTCTCTTTTCCTGCTCGTCAGATAAATGTATTGCGGCTTTATTTTGAGTACGGCTTAACTAATTCCAGCTTAAACACGAAGTGAACAATATGGCCGCAATTATTCTACTCAAATACATAAAAGATCACAAAAAATATAATTCTGCGTGTTCGCAAAAATATTCAAGTTAATTACAAACTTTTCTTATAATCCAGTTTTGTTAACCGAGTAAGTCGCCTTAATGATATTTTTATCTCGAACCGATGTAAAAATAAAGAACTAGGTCAATTTCCGTTTAAACTTAGTTCTGAGGTTTCATGTGCTTACAATGAAATTCTACGTTTAATTATCTCCATTTTCTCATTTGAAATGAACGTTTTTTTAATTTTACATTTATAGTGAAACGTAGACTTTTTCAACTTCAAAGTGGAAATTGGAACTTAAATGGAAGTAAAATTATAGCAGATTCAATGTAAACAATATTGAGTGTTACATTTTAAAATTGGGTAATAATATTCCTTACCTTTTTGTCTATCATAAGCATTTATACATTCTGAAGTCATAAATTGGCTAATTAAAGCGGTTTTTCCAACACCTTGAGCACCCAACAAAGATATTATGTAGGACGATACATCGGAAACATTTTGATCCGGAGTATCTAGCACTGGGGAGGGAGTACCTCCCATCATGGGAGGGCATAAGCTATTACTCCTTGATCGTCGTCTTCTAATCGAGTCACCTCTGTTGACTATACCTGAAATAAAAGATACGATTGTTTAAAACTTGAAATTAGAAGGGAAATAAGTGTTCACGACACAGAATAATTATATTAACCAGAAGCTATCGCTATATAGAGGTCGTTTTTCGAACTACTTTTTTTTATGCCGGGTGCACTGCAGCCTATTGGCTTATTGTACTCTACTCCCACATTTAGTCCACCCATCCAGCTATCCCCGTACCTTCGAGTAGACGATATAGGTCCATTGGATGTGTGCCATATACTTCGGGTGGCACATTGGCTTCTCCGAAGATTGTTTGTCTCCTCGAGTTCAGTGCCTTAGAGTCAGATAAGATATGGGTTACGGTCTCGGTCTCCATGCCACAAAGTCTGCAGCTGAGGACCCCGTTATATAACCCTATTTTATGTAGATAACCTGTAATAATTCTTAGCTTATTCCTTCTGATATTCAGTAGTTCTTCGGCCCGTTTTACACATGTGTCACCTATGAAGGTTTTACTGTGTACCTGCTTTGGAGTGTTCCTCCACTGAAGTCTATGTTGGCTTTGTACCCATTTTTGTATTTGTCCTCGGACTACCTTCTTTGTGGTCCCAAGAGCTGGTTCTGGTCCAACATTTGCTGTTGCTGTACCTCTTCTCGAGCGTTCATCAGCTTGTTCATTTCCAGAAATACCGTTATGTCCCGGCACCCACACTTGTCTTACTTTAATGTAGTCTGCTAGTTCATTTAGTTCTTTCTGGCATTCTTCTACTAGTCTGGATGTTACCGTGCGGCTGTTTAAAGCTGTAAGGGCTGCCTGGCTGTCAGTTAGTATGTTTATCCTACGAGTGTCAGTCCTATGTTTGTTAATTCTGACATATTCCAGGATAGCATAAATCTCTGCCTGAAATACAGAGGTATATTCTCTTAGTGAGAAGGAGCATCTTGTGTTCGAACTACTTATGCTGGAGTATAGGAGAGGAGGTGCTTTAATTAGTTTATTGTGTCATTGTGTCCAAATTTTGTGTGTGACACACGCAGGAAACGCTTTAGCAGCCCTCTCGATTCGCTACGCTCGCTAGTGCATTTGATAGTATCGGGCTGTTGAAGCTCATTTTATGCTCTTTTGACATAGCATACTATAAATCATTTCATTTTCTAGACAGCTTTACCGTAGAGAAATAATGAGAGCTCTTGAAAGATATGGAAGGACCTGTAGTGTATGGCGCTCCAGAGCAACTAACTGAACTAACAAACCCCTCTTACCGATATGGAACTTGAGGTTGGTCGTTGCCATTTTAAAATTTATTAATTTTTATTTAATAGAATCTTTGACCTTTTCGTAATGTACTCACTATTATGACAGAATTCATTTTCTAACATTTACCATAGGTTAAAGTTAAAAAAGTAGATTTTTTACGGTTGAGGTTAGGTTTTCATAAAAAATGAACGTATTACCTATTAAATGCTATTGTAATATATGGCTAGCCGTTATAGCAATTATGTTTTTCATTTAATATCATACTTACTGAGCTACTGACAGTTCTAGCTAAGAATATCCAAAGATGGGATTTCTATTGTATACAGGCGATGTGCAGAGTTGGGTGTGAAAATTGAAAAATAAAGATGTGAATTATGACGTGAACGGTTTTAAAATTCTGGAGTTTTAGTTGTCCACCCTGTAAGGGAATTGCATGTTAAATTAGGTTTTATTACTCTCTGTCTATTTCAAACAGACTGTGAGAAATCAATTTCTTCCATGAATTCGATTAATTTTAATCTTAAATTGGTTTTAGTTTAGTTGATGTTTCACGGAATCCCGCTTAACCTCTTCAATCCGGATTTGATTAAATCAAATATTTACGTTTATTTTTAGTTTAGGGTGATTAAAATAAAGTGAATAAAGCAATTAACGATGATTTATTAAAAAAAGCACATGAAACGGGGTAGATGTTTGACTATAGGACACATTCACGATCTGATTCAGTAGGTTCAGTATGCTATCGTCACTATCTTAGTTTATTTGGCTTTTCTCACTATCAATTTCATCGAGATGATTACCGAAATATGCATTATTTTATTCTAGATGTTTACTCGCTGAATTTCTCACAGCAATAGAGTACACGCATATTTCATATTTTGCTTAGATATTAATTTGTAATAGTAAAGTTGATATCAAAAATAACTAATAATAGGGAATAAACCAGTTTCCGTTGGAAATAACTTCCAAATTTTAAAATAAAATTCAAATTTCAATGCACTTTCCGACCACCACCCGAGGATTTCCGAACGCTACCGATGATACGTGTGATGTCATACAATTTGTTTACTTTTGTCAATATGGCCGGTATTGCATTAGGTTCTGTGTAGTTTTGTGTTTATATTGTATTTTAATTAACTATTAATTGCTTCATCGACGTAAAAATATCATTTATATGTTTGTTGGAGACCATTACGTGTTTGTGTGTGCTTTTTTTATTTCTAAAAGTCAACGTAAAGTGGAAAGTGAACATAAATATTCCATATTTCCGAGGATATTTTAAGACTTTTGAAAGAAAATATTTTGTCTGGAGTTTTAATAGACGCTGATTTACACTCTGGAACAATGCAATACTTGGAATACCAAGTTTTTTCGGCTTTATCCATTTTTAAAGTTTTCAGAAACAAATTAGGTCACAAAAACTCTGAGCGGGATACACGAATAAGAACGTAAACAAATCGAGTGACGTCGACGGATGGGGCAGCCATCTTTATGACGTAAAGTGCGTTTTGGCGGACTTTCAAATTTTATGATTTTTAAAGTCGTTTTAAAAGTAGAGTTTATATTTTTTTGAAAAAATAGGCATGCAAGGTGTTAAGAGACCTGATAAAGCGTCAATTCTCACCAATAGCAAAATTTATGCTTGTACCCTATTGACTGCTTCTGGACAGTCTGTCCGTAAGACAAATGCGCGTCGTGGGCTTTTAAACGTTTTCAAACTTTCAGGTGTTTGTGTCCTACTGTAGGTACCTACTGGGACCAAAAAGTTCAATAATATCTGTTGGGACACATTTGCCACGAATTATAAAATGTGCGGTATTAAAAAAAATATTATAATTCTATTTCAATACGGAAATCATTTTAACAGCAAATAATAAAAAAGAACATGACATTAACTAGTCCAGTAACGGTAGTCCAGAACAAGGCCAAACCTTTAATTTGCAGGTATTGATGGCTACATTCACCTCTCAAAATCTCATATATGGAGAAATGCCCGCAAGGCCCGGAAAATGGCCCTCGGAGCCCAAAAACGTTTTTGGCCGATATCTTCCAAAATATGGCACTTAGAGATTTGCGGTTTTGATAGAAATGACGAGCAGTTCAATACCTACAAAAATGGTCCCCATGGTTTTTTTCGCTAACCCAATATGTATTGCAAAAAAGGGGTCGCGAAAATTATCATGCTTGGAAAATAAAAATACGGCATTTTCTCAGCCAATGTGTGAGCCAAGGGGACTGGATATACACGTATCTTGATTTTTTGAACTTCGAGGGTCAATCGTAGATGGCGCCACTAGTTTTCTCCCTCCTCACGTAATTATCCCGGCAATGAAGGTGCCCCCAATAACTATCTGTTTCCTGAAAATTTTTGGAGTTGAGAACGCTGTTTTGTACTCTCGGCCTGATCCTTGGAGCTCTTAGGTCTTCGGCAATGTAGCCTAGAGGTCTGCCAATTTTTGGCAAGTCATTTTCAATAATTCGGCAAAAAAGTTTTTGAAAAAGAAGATTTATTTTTGAAAGTATATGAGAATTGGAACATACATGAACAATTAGACATCTATCCATCACCATTCCAACACATTTATCTCAGATGGATGTTGCTGGCTGACATCATCAACCCCCCCTCCATCCATGCCTTCTGTTTCTTCCTCTTGCTTAGAACCCGATAAAAGGATCCATTATCCCTAAATTCCGGGATTTTCCATAAAATTTCGGAAAACTCCGAAAATCCGGAAAAACCGCCCTGACGAAAACACGTGGTTTATTGGAATGCGCGAGAAAATGTTTATGTAATCCCCCGGAGTGTCTTCGAAACCCTTCAAAGTCCCATTATTCGGAAGGATTCGGTCAAAATACTTTTTATAGACAAAATACAACTAGATTCATAGGGGGGGTCAAAATATCGACCAAAATTTTGCTTTGGCGGGAATTCCCAAAATTCTGGGGGCCCAAAAAAAACCAGTGACAAGATATTATAGATGCAGATTTCTCCTTTCAAATGAACTTTGAATCATAAAAAAATATGCATTTTTACCCGAGTAATTAGAAAAATTGTCCATCCGCTCAGAAATTAAGGAGCTGAGAGCGCCTCCCGAGATCCAGGTCAGATGTAAAAAATACGTCGCGCGTTTGTGGCCCGTTATCTCGAAAACCACCAAATTGACGACGAAAACGATAGGGACCATTTTTGTAGGCATTGATCTGATCTTCATTTCTGTTCAAATCCGAAATCTCTAGGTGCCATATTTTGGGAGATATGGACCAAAATATTTGGGAAAATGGATTTTTGGGCTCTTCAGGGCGATTTTCAGGGTCTTGCGGTCATTCCGCCATATATGAGATTTTGAGAGGTTAATGTACACATCAATACCTACAAATTAAAAAAAAAATGACACCGGCCCGACCTATTCTCAAGGTTGATGCCCTTATTTACTGGACTATAACGGTCTTCACACATGTTTGAACTGGAATAATCCAGCTTGTCACCTGCTGCAGTGCTGCCGATAACTTCTAATAGTAGCAGGGTCCATAATTTAATGAAATATCCCGACTAAGAGATTATAACAATTATTATATCGTCAAAACGGTTAAAGAAAACTTAACTCTGGTTGTGTATGCATTTTAAAAGCAACACTATTTAAAACAGTCGATGTAAATTGAAGTATTTTTATGGTGTATGTACTTATTTGGAAAATTTCCCACCCCTGTCATAAAATATTCAAATGAACAGGAAGGGTCGCCACCGTTTCTGAAATTATATAAAGTATAGTAATTTAAATGAAAATTCGAGTATGGAAATATGTAATACGAGTAGAGTTTGTTGATTTGGTATAATTTCGTTACTAAATATTTATGTTGTGTCGGCTCGGTGCAGTTAAATATTTATTACTCAGGTTCACTGAAATCGGTTGTTGAAAAAGTTTATCTTATTCGAGGATTTATTTATTTGGATTGTTTTGAGAATACATCAGCGCAAATGATAGTACAGTCAAACTATTACAAAATTTACATAAAAATGAATCAATTATTGCACACCGTCTGTAGCGCTAAGTCCCAGGAAGTTTCTTTCTTTATTGTCTTCTGATGAACTGTATCACCGTACACTAACTACCGACAAGTAAATTCACTTGCGTCGGAACGTTTGAAAATTTTGGTTCATCTTTTCTCTGGCGCCTTACCTGTCACGTAGCTATAGCTTTCACATGGGGAGGGTTTTGGTTTTTTTCATCTGATAGGTTTAGAAGGGGAAAGCTTTATTGAAGGCGCCGCCTAAGGCAAAAAAAATCCAGTGCCACGACCTAAAGCAATTTTTCAAGTTCAAGAAATAATGTTAAGTTTTTTTAAATTATTTGTTTGACTTGGCTATATCTAAAAGTATTTTTAAACTTCGTTTTTCGTTTTGCCCCCTACTGCTGAAATGGTTATAACCATGTATATATATATGTTTTAAAGGAGCCGTCCCTTCGCCGGCACCACCTCAGTCTCTTGGGCTTATTGTGGATTCTCCTAACATTCCCTGTATAAGCTCATACCGGTTCTTTACTGGTTGGTTGTAGAAGTCTTCTGGAGTCATTTGGGGTCTTCCATTTAGTTTTTGCTTCCTGTGGTCCAGCGTCTCACAGTTGCATAATATGTGCAGAGCTGTTTCAGTGTCCTTTTTGCATCTCCTGCATGTGAGGTCTCCGTTATACAGCCCTATTTTGTTCAGGTGCTCCTTTGTGGGAAAGTGTCCCGTAAGAAGCCCCGTTCTGGTGCGTAGTTTGTTCCTGCTAATTGAGAGCAGTTCTTTTGCTACTTTTTCTGATGGTTCTCTTATAAATTTCTTCCCATGTGTTTGCCTGGGCGTATTCTTCCAGAGTTTTATGGATTGTTCTTTTACCCACCCTTTCAACCATGACCTAGTGGAGCATCTGGGGATGCCCACAGATGGCTCAGGTCCGTTCATCAGTGTTGACGATCCTGCTCTAGCAAGTTCGTCAGCTTTTTCATTGCCAGCGATTCCTTTGTGACCTGGGACCAATTCCAGTGTTACACTGTTCCGAGTCGCCAGTCTTCTAAGTTCTTCGCCGCATTCCCATACCAGCCGAGATGTTACCTGTATATTAATTTGGGAGCACCTATTTTAAAAAGTGATAGATGATTGAAAATTGAAGCTTTTATTAATACAGAAAATCAATCTCACAAAAGTAAATTTAACCTCTTCAGCTAAATTATTCACAATTGTTGAGGAATCTATTTCTATTGCCACATCCCGATAAATACTCATATTGCGGCAGTATGCTAATAAAAAATTATTGTACCTTTATTGTATTTTCTATGGGGAGGGTTTGAACCCCCAAACCCCCCCCCTTATATACGTCCCTGCGCCTTACACGTCTGTTATCATAATACAACATTCAATACACGATTTAAACTAGCAAAAACTCGCCAGTCGATAGGAGGGGTAAGAAAATTTTCGGTAACCCATAAATCGATGAAGTGAATTAACTTGTCGGTAGTTAGTGTACGGTGAGCAAGCGCGGGGCCCGTAGCAAATTCTTTCAAAGAGCCCTGGATCTGCTATGGGTTCTTAAGTATAAAATAGTAAAAAGACAGTTCAATACCCAATACGTTTATTTGCTACCTATAGGTATGAAATTTGGTGTTTTATTTAGGCCAAAAAAATAGGCGGGTACCAAGTGTCTGACGTTTCAGACGTTTTCCTTAAAAATTACGCTCAGGTAGATATCAGTGGGTTTGAATATGCGGGGACCCCTTTCGCGCGGGGCCCGTAGCAATTGCTACTCTTGCTACGTGCTTAATCCGGCCCTGTATGCTCGACAATACTTACAACCTGAGAGGCGGTTCTAATATTTTTCTTTTATTTCATTATTAATTTCATACAGTGTCGATCGATATGTCAGTTATCTATTAATAGATATCGTAAGCTAACATTGATATGTGTAACACTTGGGCATACATTTTTTTAATTTATTATTTAATAGATAAGCCGCTTGTTCGATTATAAAGACATAATTATAGATATGATGGTTATCAGAGCATTCATTTTATATTATGTTGTCAGTTATTATACAATGTAAACTTTAGGAAAATAAGTGTTTATAATCAAGGGTCGTTTTTTTGTTTGTTTGAATATTCACTTATTTGAAAACAATTTAGCTTTCATTATGGTTGTTTTGAAGGAGCCGTCCCTTCGCCGGCACCACCTCAGCCTCCTGGGTTCATTGTGGATACTCCTAGTGTTTTGACTACAGCCTACCCTACCCATACTGGTTCTTTGCTGGTTGGTTGTAGAAGTCTTCTGGAGTCATTTGGGGTCTACCATACAGTTTCTGCCACACAGCAGAGCTGTTTCGGTATCCTTTTTTCATCTTTTGCATGTAAGGTCTCCATTATACATACAGCCCTATTTTGTTCAGGTGCTCCTTTGTGAGAAAGAGTCCCGTAAGTAGCCCCGTTATGGTGCGTAGTTTGTTCCTGCTCATTGAGAGCATTTCTTTCGCTACTTTTTGTGAGTTCGTCAGCTTTTTCATTACCAGTGATTCCTCTGTGACCTGGGACCCACTCCAGTGTTACACTGTTCCGAGTCGTCAGTCTTCTAAGTTCTTCGCCGCACTCCCATACCAGCCGAGATGTTACCCTAGAGCTCTGAAGTGCTTTAAGGGCAGCTTGACTGTCACTGTAGATCCTGATCTGCCTGTTGTTGTAGGCTCTCATGTTATTTGCCCTCGCACATGCAAGTATAACATAGACCTCTGCTTCAAATACCGAGGCGTATTTTCCAAGCGAAACGATTCCTTCATATTTGCTCGACTTGCTGAATATGCCCGCTCCGGTGTCGAGCTCATTCTTTGATCCGTCTGTGTACCAGATCAGTTCATTCTTTCTACTGAGTGGTGGTGCGTTCTCTTCCTCAAGCTCCTTTCGATGTTTGATGACAATCTCGAAATTCCTGCGAAATATATATCTGGTGGTCATGTGGTCTGTTGGCATTTTGAAGATGTCGTCATCCACATGCCTTATTTCTGTGTGTCCTCTCCCATGTGCCACGTCATGGTCTGATGCTTTTTCCAGTCGGGTTAGAGCTGCCCTTGCTTCGCACATTATGACACAATGTAGCGGAGGAAGGTCTAGCATTGTCTCCAGCGCCGACGTAGGAGTAGTCCTCATTGCCCATGTAATGCCAAGTTTTAGCATTGCAGAGGATTGTCTGATCTTTGGCCACCATACCAGAGATGCATATGTAATTCTGGGGATGACCATTTTGTACAACCAGTGTACCATGCTTGGTTATAATCAAGGGTCGTTTTTTGTTTGTTTGGATATTCAAACCCACAAAAGACTGACCTGAACCCCTCTTAAATTTGGGACTAGATACAGCCCTGATTAGTATGTTCTGTCCCCAAGAATTGCAATAACTTCCGAGGCAAAGAATACACACAACAACAAAAAGTGGAACTCGTAGAACATCCTTTGAAGTTGAAGGGACAAAATAAACAACCTTGAAGATGACAGCTAACCCTGGCATACACTGAGAATCATCATAAATACTTAAAGCTTTACTCGACTCACACTAAGAAAAAGTATTTTTACATAAGGTTGTGTTTTATCAATTTTATCATTTAAAAAATAGTTTTAACCTGTAAGCAAACTTTAATCTAATTTGGGTCTGTAAAGACCATAAGAAAGAAACCTAAATGTTATTCTGTAACATACAACGACTCGTTTTTCTCGCTTCTTATCTGTTGGTGTATTATTTTTACCGAGGTATTGGTATTACATTAGCAAAACGGGCTCAATCACTTTTTGACATCCGTGTTAGTGATTGATTAAAACAAAATTATCCAGGCATGTGGATTGGCTGAAGAAGTGCTAATTTTATTGGGGTATTTATGATGATAACTAGGGTTGAAGACTTTTATTTAGATATTATTATTCTGATAATAAGACGGCTTAAAACGAGAATTTCTTGTCGTGTAGGTAATTTAAATAGGTACATAATTAGATCTCGATTAATATAAAGTTCAGGAAATGTTTTTTTGATATTGAAGGTGGTTCGTACATGAAATAAAATGAAAATAAACATACTGGCGTCTATTTGAATCTCATGTCGAGTTTATATTAAATGTATTTTAAGCACAACATTGCTAAAAATACAAGATACATTTCATTATAAATTTGTTTATCTTTATGTAATGTAAATATTTTTGGAATCGTTGGTCTGGATAAACATACAGGAAACTACTACTTGACATGAAATTTTAAGTCAATTATTTCTTATGATCGTCGTTTTAGAACTTAAAACAAGTTTATACTATGTACGGTGTATTTTAAGTAGATTTGAATGACAATTTTAAACAAAAGCTAACTAAATAGACAATCTTGAAGGTGGACTACCAAAAAATTCACTTACAATTATTATACAGATTGCGAAAAGTGTCAGCGATGGTTGTGTGTTCAGTGCCCCTCTATTTTAACTGCTGTTGCCAAATGTAAACTCATATGTAAAAGTTATACCCAATTTTTGTCAGCAACAATGTTAAATACCAATAATTGTTAAATCGAAAGCAGTGTATAGATTTTATTTATTGCAGATTGAAATTTGTCCAAAGTTTTTCTTGAACTACATTATTTTATTCTTATTTGTGTTGATCTCACTTATTTTAAAAGTCAATAATATTACCAATCTTGATTTTCTCCCACTAAATCCCGTGTTGAAAGTCAAATGTAAAATAAGTTATTTAATCCTAAGAAAAAACCAAACATTCTAAACTGGCAACGCTGCTTTCATAACAGATTGGTAGCTAGAACTGAACACACTCCCAATGCTGACTGCCCACAATTATTATTCTCTCTCTTTCAAGTAGTTTTTCTCATATATTATTTCCTTGTCGTATTTGTGTAAATCGTATGTCGTAAAAAGACCTTTCGCAGCTTGTATATTATGCCACTGTCAATGTCTAATTATTTGATTTCAAGGTCTATCGATTGTAATGTAGCCTCACTTGTAATTATTTGATTTCATGAAAAGTCTAACAATTTTGGGAACTGTGCACTTTCAAACATCAATATATTGTTACGTTGGACCATGCTGAGGATATGTAGAGGCCCATAAAGAAAAAGAAAAAGACATAGGTACATCTGGAATCATATAGAACTGTCATCTTAAAGTCGAGAACTGTCTGGAACAGGTGAAAATTAGAAAAATAAGGGACAATTGGGCGGAGTAGAATTCAATGAAATGTCTGGCGGAAAAAATGGTAACTGTCGCAACGAGTAAAATAATTCGTTTTGCATCGTTTTTGTATTATATGCAAGTCAACGTAATTACCGTAAATTCGTACTTTATTTGTTTAATTTTGTTTCAGTGACAAGTTTAAAACTGTGTTTTTCTATTTAACTCAACTGTCATCATTTCTGAGGTATTATTCTTATATAATCAGAGATATTATGGAAGAGGTTATGTTATTCTATTTTTTGTTTTCATTGCAGATTAAAGAGAAAATAAGTCGGTATTAAAGATTTAAAATATTACTCAATACAAACCTACCTTCCCTGAAGCTTTTGTGAATATAATTATATCAAAAATGAAATAAAAACACGAAATCAGACCTAAAACTAAACAGTTAATTGAGCGCTTGTACTTTTCACTCAATACAAACCTACCTTCCCTGCAGCTTTCGTAGATATAATTATTATATCAAAAATAAAATAAAAACACGAAATCAGACCTAAAACTAAACAGTTAATTGAATGCTTGTTGTACTCTTCACAAATATCAACCATACCTATTACTCCAAAAATAAAAATATTAGGAGTCAAAATTTAGTTTAACAACACAAAACACTAAGGCACAATCATAGAAAAAGCAAAAGTTTTTCAAAACACACACTGAAAATAACTAAAACAGCAAATTAAAACCACTTAAATATCAAAGGGCTTATACGGCAGCTGATTTGTTTTACTCGTTGCTAAGATGACGTTGACATTTCAGAGCGCCATCTATCGAATTCTACTTTTCCCAACTAGTTAGTTATTTTTGGAGTGCCTATTGGAAATTTGAGTTCTGTGCTCTGACAGTGAGACGTTGTTTGTATAGAATTGTGGAAGTTGAAATAATAGAAAAAAAGTTAACATTAGTAAAAGGAGTAAAACCATAGAGATACTACATATAGAGGCAACAAGCCAGCTCAGAATCCATCAGCATCTAAGAGAGTTGGAGGTTTAGGCTGTCTTTATCTAATAGCGCAAATGCTGTATACACAGATAAAGGCAGAGAAACCTCTGATCGCCTGTCTCTTTCCCTCTCACCGGAGTTCAGACGGACATTCTCACTCACATAATGGCCTATGCTTTGTTGCCTCTATTTGTATTACCTCTATGAGTAAAACAATATTGATGAATCAGATAAAACTAAACATAATAATAATAATAATCTTTTGCTCTTAATCGTTGAACTTAAAGTTAGATAATATCCATTTTATTAAAAATACAGTAGACGGCAGAGCTTCGTAACTAACTCGTGGATTAACGATCTCAGAACATTAAAACTCTGGCTTCGCCCAAGTATTAATGGATAGGATCCATATTAATGCACTTATCTGTTAAATAACAACCATTTATGTTTCCGTATTTTACGCCAGTTTATATTATTCTGTATCACAAGAATTCTATAAAGCCTTCCAATAGTAATAAAAACGTTAATATCATTCTAAAATATACTTGAACAAAGAATTAAATGTTCTATGGTTTATTTACGATATAAAGAAGATTCTTAGTTACTTTCCTGCTTATCAGAATAAATGTTAATTTACCAGCCGTAAATACAATTTAAAGTTAACGGATAGGGCAATTTACAGACTACGGGTTGATAAAATTCTTCAGTTTTGTTTGACATTTATTGACCATAATCATTGCCTTTCCGCGTGAAGCACCAAATAGCTGTTGCCCAGTCTGGAGCAAATACTGAATATATTGAATATAAACGCAAGATGGCACCGAGCGTGGGGCTTTCTGAAGAACTGACGACGAAATATGCAGACTATCATAATAAATATCTTTCCTAGGCGGAGCATATGATAACGTGTGTCCAATATGGAGTAAAAAATAACGCAATCAAAATTGAAAGAACTGGCTCTACATTCAGATAGCCATAATAATAATCTTTCTTACTAGGGGTTGATAATATCATTTGATAATAACTGGAGGTCAGTATGGAGCAGATAATTGCTGAAAATCAACGCAAGATAGGAAAACAAACAGCTAGCAACGAACTTCTTAAACAACTGACGACATAATATGCAGACAATTAAGATAATTGTATTTTCCATGGAGTGTATAATAGCTGGAGTTCAGCATGGAGCAGATAATTGTTGAAAATCAACGCAGGATTGAAAAAAAACAGCTAGCAACGGACTTGTTAAGCAACTGACGACATAATATGCAGACAACCAAGATAATTGTATTTTTTATGGAGTGTATAATAGCTGGAGCTCAGTATGGAGCAGATAGTTGCTGAAAATCAACGCAAAATTGAAAAAAAAAACAGCTAGCAACGAACTCCTGACGAACTGACGACATAATATGCAGACAACCAAGATAATTGTATTTCCCATGGAGTATATAATAGCTGGAGCTCAGTATGGAGCAGATAATTGCCTATAATTCGAAGACAAGATTGAAAAAAAAACAGCTAGCAACGGATTTCATTAGCAATTGACGACATAATATGCAGACAACCAAGATAATTGTATTATCTATGGAGTGTATAATAGCTGGAGCTCAGTATGGAGCAGATAGTTGCTAAAAATGAACGCAAGATTGAAAAAAAAAACAGCTAGCAACGAACTTCTTGAGCAACTGATGGCATAATATGCAGACAACCAAGATAATTGTGTTTCCCATGTAGTGTATTACAATTGGTTCTCAGTTTGGAGCGAAAAATAATAACCTGCATGAGAGCTTCTTAAAAAGACATAACAACTGGTATTATATATAGTGCATCCTAGTGACGATTTCTTCTTCTCCCCTCTCTCTCCTTCACGTGGTCGTGATCCGCGATATAACTAAACCTAAAAGAATAATGGAAGTGAATGCGTAGATCTTGCTCTATATACCACTTTTGCTTCCCCAATGAGTTCTAAAACATATTATTATTTATCAATTACGTATGGATTTTCGGAGTCGACTAGGCTATTAAAGATAATTCGGTTAATGAAAGTGTGGTTGGGTAGCTAACCTCTGTATAATTAGAATGTAACCGTAGAAGATATTGCCATCGATTCTCGTCGTCCTTGTGGTGAAAATTCGTGTTGGCTGTTTGGTTACAGGCAATAATGGTAAGATTGAAATATTATGGACGATAAATTATCGATAAGGGATGAGTGAGCTTGGTTGAGAGGAAATGAGAAATGCTTTTTAACTTATAGATCGCCAAAGTTCTAAATACGTTTGATCTGACAGTAACTAACGAGGTAGCCGTGAACGAAACCCAGTTGGTTTGACAGAATTAGGGCGATTTAGATTATTCAAATTAATCATGTTTACTAATCTAGAAAAATGGCTTACGATTCCTTGGGATGTTTAATAATTGATATCTTTAAAAGTTGGAGACAAACCATTTTAGGAAGAGTGATGGGATAACAGAAATGATTTTAAAAGTCAAGGCATACAAAAAAAAATAATAGAAAATATTGACTACGAATGAATGGTCATACACAGCTTTGACAACGTTTTCACATAAAATATTTAGTTAAAATTATCCACTTCAATGGGCTCGTTTACATAAATTTTTAAATCATTTTTAACTGTCGTAAAACAAAGTACTAAGGATAAAAAAATGATTCCGAAAATTTCATGTCAATAGAATATGTCGTTCTCCTAATACAACCAATTAAACAAGTATACCGAGAGCGGGGCGAAGACTAAGACTGTGACGTCACCGCATATGAAAGTTAATGTGCACATTACGCTTCTGACTGTAACGTGCCTCGCGTATTTTGAATTACCTACAAAATTTTGTGTGAATAAAATAAAATGTGTGGACGTGATTTTAAAAAAGCAGACTCATTAAATCTTCCAGAAGTGGTCTTGCTAATGATTATGAAGTTTTTTAATCAAAAACACGAGTATATTAAATTATAATTTTATACTATGTGACACATCGTTTCTGGCTGTTTTCCGGCCGGAATGATTGAAAATGTCAATATTTTAATGAATATATGCTCTCTCAAATGATATACAGGATGATTCCAGATGTTTTATTTTATCCCTGGTCTGGTGGACAAAGTTACGGAGATAACGCTGTGGGTTACTCAGTAAAAAATTGCAATTTTTTTAACTAACAGACTGCCCAATTAAAGGAGCTTCTCCAAATGCTATTTATGATGAATGTGTAGTGGAAATTAAATCACCAATATTGAAGAGAACAAAAAAAACTTATTTTGATGAAGCAGGTAGGTAATATTAGTTCCAAATGTTTACATCCGATTCAAATGCACATGCACCTAACTGGTAAAAAAGCGATATTTGTTAGAGCTGATCTGGACTTTGAATCAAATAAAATAATTTTTGTTAAAACATATAATATACGTCGTTTTGTTGATAATCTACTGAAAAGATTACCTGTTTTTTGGAAAAAAGCAGTATTTAATAAAATTTAATTTGTGAAGAACTGACCCATTATTTTATTAGATAATTTTGAACATTAATAACACCACAAGCTTTAAGAACAATATTATCTACGTATTTAAAAAAAAATTAGATTAATACAAGCGTGTGGTTTTCAATAACCCTCTCAATATGGATTCACAACGTATTTTATAGGGTAATTTATAACGATTCTGATTGAAGAAAAATGAAATCCTAAAAATACACAAAGTATGTTGACTTATCATTGAATGCTTTGAGTCTTTTTATGCTTTTCTGCCATTGCTTTCCTTTTTTTTTGCATCCTTATTAATAGAAATAAATGTTTTGTTAGATGTTTTAATCGTAGTATTTTTACATTCTGGAACCGTACAATATTTATAGCTTTTTTACTCTGGTTCCGGTTCATTGTGTCGAATAGTTTAAATTATTTCAAAACGTTCTTATTTCATAAACATAACACTGTTTAGAATTTGCTAAAACGTATAATAAAAATAATAAGCATATAAGCAAGCAAAATACTGTTACTAGCTACGTAGTCATCTAACCGAAAACCGATCAGCGCGGTATCCGCTCTCTGAACGAGAGATTTCATATGCGATGACGTCACGCCTGAAATTCGGAGAGGAGCGCTGTTTAATGTTTATAATTTTTTTTAGGCGACTTGAGAGTCTCGCTGACGTCTAATTTTTTGCACAGAGCCTCAAAATGATGTGCTCTTCCTAATGGTAAAATAAAAAAAAATATATGTAAATGAGCGCATTGATGAGCAGAGTTGAGGTATTGGTGAGACGCAAAAGGTCAATATAGAACAGAAGTCGATGTTTAACCATTTTTTCCTAAATTCCAAATGGTGACGATGATAACCAACCCTTCGGTCGCTATAAAAACGTGATCCTAAAGTGAATTGGTATCCGAACTCTCTCAAACCCTCAAGGAACAGAAAACCTTTACTTTATTTCCATTTTTATTTGATTGGTTAGTAGTAAAGGACGCAGTTAAACAAGAAAAGTTGATGTAACTTCCCCGCTTTATATTGTAATATTCCCAAATTTACCCTCACCCAAAAGCTATCTGCCGAAAATAGGATTTGATAGTATTGGAAAGGTATACGAGCAAAATGTACTTATCTAGTAGGCCGTAGTTTAATTAATTCTACATGTTTGAAGCTTCGTCTCGAATTCGGAATGATTTTCATTTAAATCATAGTCGAAGTTCGACATGTTGTGACACGATTGAAATGTTATCAGTGGCGAAGAAGCTTTTGAAATTCCAGGCACGTTTTGGCTTTGTTTAAAACGTCGATGTTACAAGCCAGGGGAAAACAGGACCGTTTCGGAAGAATTGAGCGAAACAATTACATTTCCGCTTTAAATTTAATTCAAAAAGGGAGGAATATAAATCAAAAGTAAATAATTTTATAGACGTTCATTTCATTCATGCATACGCTTGAGTTGGGCTGAACAGCCTTGAACTGAATCTTTGTACCATATTACCATTGTTATCTACCTACTTCCATTCCAGAAGCTTCGTGTCTTCTATATAGGCCACCAGTTTATCTGGAGGGATCTTCAGTAGTTGTGATGGTTGTGTTATTTCCACTCCTAAGGCCTCTTTCACACTGTTAGGGTGTTTGTCCGTCCGAGTTTTCGCCCGTCAGCCGGACAAGTAGCAATACACAGTTTAGCATATGTTCTTTCACATTTTTCGGACACGGGTGAATCGCCGTCCGGGCATTCAAAACGCCCGGATGTATCCGCTAGAACTCACGGAGCTCGGACGGGCAATCTCCCGGACTATGCCCTAGCGGACCACATTGTGCTATGAATGCGCTTACATGATCCGGGTGTTTAATCGTCCGATTGGTCTATACTTGTCTATACTAGTTTGCAGGCCAGCAGCGTTTAGTCTGTTCTCGAGAAGACTGTGTGTGTACTCTGCAGTTCTCTGATTAGTTCAGTTCAAGATAAACCCGAAATCTGGAACAAAGCTGCCGAGGATCTGCTTTCTAGCAAAGAGTGAACCCAAATTTGCCTATTACGTTGTTTTTTTCGCCGATGTTTTAATAAAGCGAACACAATCTTTTTGCGTTTACTTTGCATCACAATCAGCGGCAAACTGAAGTATCTAGCACCAAGTGGTCCGTCTCTTCCGAGTCCTTGTAAGTTCTCACAGAAGCAGGGTATGTGAGTAGGTGTTTCATCGTAGAGTACACATTTTCTGCACATAGGTTCACTAGCTTTGCCCATCCTGTGCAGATGCTTCCAGATGCACAAAGCGGTTCCGGACCTGTGAAGGCTCCTTTAGATCTTTCTTTAGCTAGCTGGTTTGCCATTTCATTACCTGCAATCTCCTTATGTGCCAGCACCCATATTAGAGACTCTGTGTTGTCTCTTGCCAGCATGTTAGGAATTCTCTACAGTAAATAATTTTATAGACACTTTTGATGTCAAAATTCTAAGGGAAGACCAGAAACGGATTTGGCAATAGGTATAGTAAGTCGCAGAATCCATTGATATTATTATCTGCTTAATGTGCAGGTTGTAATTATCTGACCTTATTTGGATATCTTCTTGTTGCTCGATGAGTGCTCTTTCTGCATCCAGGTCAGCACATTTATTACCAACGATACCAGCATGACTTGGTATCCGTAGAAATATAACGTTCTTTCCGACAGATTCCATGTTTCTTCTGTATCTGTAGAGTAGGGAGGGTGAGTGTAGGCTCACAGCACTTAGGCCACATGTGACCCATTGTACATCCTACCGAGGAGTTGTCTGCCTAGGTCATCGTTCATCCTGTCCTTCTCAGGAAGATGGACAGGTCACTAGGAGACATCTCCTTTATATCAGCAGGTGTAGGCGAAGACTCACCGAGCACACACTCTCTTATTGACGATAACTCCGGACACTCGCATAAGACATGCCTGACAGTTTCATCTTCCTGTTCACACATCCTGCATAGAGGTGTGTCCACTAGCCCCATAATATGGAGGTGTTTCCTTAGTTGACAGTGGCCAGTCAAAAATCCTACTGTTAAACGTGGGTTTTTCCTGGTCATCGCCAAATATTTCTTCGTCGCCAGCTACCCAGGGTAAGACTGCATCCTTTGATTCCATCCCATCTCTTAAGGGATTGAGCATTGGTGTAACGCTTGGCTAGTTCCGCAATTGTCGAAGTCGTTAGGCCGTAGGTGTCACTGGGTCCTAGAGTTTTTAGTCTAGCGGCTTCCCTGGCTAAAGAATCGGCAATGCGATTTCCTTCACTTCTGTCGTGCCATTTAACCCACCTCAGGATAATATTGTTATCTGCTGAGGCGTTAGCTAAATCTTGGTGGCACTCTAGTACTAGCCTCGATATAACACGTTGTCTATTCAAGGCTAATAAGCCCTATCTACTACTATCTACTATCAGTGAAGATTGTTATGTTTTTGCCAGAAATTCCTCTTCTGGTTAGTTCTTTTGTGGCAATTGAGATACCATCCAGGTCTGTTTGAACCACGCTGGTATTGTTTCCCATTCCCCACTTAGGTAATCTTTAGGCTTAGTGCCATATGTATATATGCGTATTGCATTTGCAGCATCTGGCTCTGTGTTTTATTTTATTTGTATTTTGTAGGGTTTGTTAAACAAAAACCTGGATTCAATTGCATCATTGGCTGCCTGCAGCAGAGGTAGCGCAGTAAGCGCTTCCTGCCATAGGCTTAACCTCAATTGGCCCACTCCTACTTCGGGGTTTACACCAGCCGTGTACCATGGCCATTAACGCAACCTCCTTGACGTACAGGTCCAGAGGGGTCAGACCAGTAATTAGTTCCATTGCTACGGTTGGTGTAGTTTTCATGGCTCCTGTGATGTTCAAACAAGCCATTCGCTGCATTTGATATAATTTTTGGATGGCCGTTACTTGTAGAACCTTCGGTCCCCATGCAATTGCTCCATACGTTAACATGGGTCTTATTATTGCAGTGTAGATCCAGGTGACCACACGGGGTGACAGACCCCATGTGCGTCCCACTGTCCTCCGACACTGCTCATAAGTGTCATTTGCTCTTTTTGCTCTGCTGTGTTCCATGTTTCTTAAGAATCATAAATATATTTTGTTCAATCCAATACACGTGGTCTAATGTTTGGAAGTAATAAATAGTAAAACCTTAAGGTTTTTCTCCTTCTCCACACTAATTACA
This sequence comes from Galerucella calmariensis, assembly GCA_910591675.1. Classification (NCBI taxonomy): domain Eukaryota; kingdom Metazoa; phylum Arthropoda; class Insecta; order Coleoptera; family Chrysomelidae; genus Galerucella; species Galerucella calmariensis. Next base: position 42,755 of record CAJUYG010000503.1, read on the forward strand.
AGTGATGAATAGTGGGTCGAGCCGGTTCTGATGTTTCGAGAACTCCAAGTAAGAAATCATAGCTATTAATATCATTATTGTTCGTCTACTGCAGTTTCTGAATGAAAGCGAGAGCCGAATTGAATTGATCGGGAACTATAGACCTGCCATAAACGTAGCTTACACAGGAATTCAATAAATGAAATTTAATTTATATATGTACAAAGTAAAGAAAATTGTAAACTGGACGTAAAAGTCTAAAACAACTAGTAAAAGTATGAAAGAAAGTTTTCTCAATCAGGAGCAACTATACTTTGGCAAGTTTATCAGAAGCCGTGAAAGGAATGCAGTCGAAAACATTCGATATTGCGACGTTTAACTATGGAAAAGCTAAAGTGATAAATATGTAGTGATAATAATTAGAAAAGGGACTTTTTATTATTAACAATATCAACAATATGAATAAACGTTAATTCTTCGATGTGCTTGTTTCCTTGGATTTTTTCTATTAACTTTATTTTTTCAATTCATGAATATTAAAAGATGAACACTTTTCCAAATTTGTAACGGGCTTCTTCAAGCTCTGGCAGCGTTGTACGAAAACCATAATTACCACACCCTCCGAATTACATAATTGGTGATTTTTATCGAAAGCTGACTTCTTATTGGCAAGCGCGTGCGTGTGTTCTTCCTTCTCACTTCGTCAATTGACTGATATTCATTTATTCAGTGGCGTTGGTATTGTCAGTTACCTTTGTATTTTCAATTTTATTTGGGAAAATAGGTAACGTACGCCATTTGTAAGTTTATGACATATATGCCTCGCCTCTTACCGATTCCCCGTAGTTTCAGATAAACTTGCCAAACTATACTTGATGATGAGCAAAATTGGTCTTGGTCTTGCTGTCATGGTCTTGGTCTTGGTCTTGCGAAAAAGCAAGACCAAGACCGAGACCAACACCATTCTTCGACTCGCAAGACCAAGACCAAGACAGAATGAACAAGAACAAAACTAATACCAAGACCGACTATGCAAGACCAAGACTAAATACGCAGGACTCAACCAAAAATTCTTTTTCACACACACACACACATTTTTTAATTCAAAGATGGTGAATTTTGGCTTAAAAATGTTTGTTGCATAAAAATAAAATGTTTACAAAATGTTTTGAAAGATGTTCGCTAAGAAATTATGGCAAGACCAAGACTAAAACCAAGACCAAACAAAATACAGTAAGACCAAGACCAAGACCAAGACCGAGACCAGACAGATTTGAGCAAGACCAAGTCTGAATAAGCAAGACCAAGACCAAGACCGAGGCTGTTCGAGTCTTGGTCTTGCTTTGCTCATCTGCGTCAGGTTTAGGTATAAAGATTATAAATATTGATCATTTTCCAAGATTCTATTTCAATGACAAGTAAGAGATGGCTTTTTTTATTGGGGACGTCGCAGATTAGCAAAAGGTGGACAGTCTACGAGGCTTCTTAAATGGTTGGGTATTTATTCATTCATTTGCTTGGGTTGGGATCAACACCCCACGCACTTGAACTGAATCTTTGTACCATTACCCATGTTATCTACCTACATCCATTCCAGAAGCTTCGTGTCTTCTTTATAGGCTACCAGTTTATCTGGAGGGATCTTCAGTAGTTGTGATGGTTGTATTATTTCCACTCCGAAGTGCTTCCGTTTGAGTCCGTGTAAGTTCCCGCAGAAGCAGAGTATGTGAGTGGGTGTTTCATCGTAGAGTTCACATTTTCTGCACATAGACTCACTAACTTTGCCCATCCTGTGCGGATGCTTCCTCAAGGTACAGTGTCCAGTCACCAGGTCGGTAACTGTCTTTAAAGTGTCTTATCAGTATCAACAGCCTGGACGAGAGTTGCTTGTCTAATTCAGTAGACTCTTAGTATGGAGGTGTCCTTGTGTCAGCCTCCATTTAAGTTGCTGTTCCTTAACTAGCAAGTTCCCGACTTCCCCTCTTATGTAATCCTTTGTGAGCCTTCTTAAGCTAGCTGGTTTGTCATTCCATTCCCTGCAAACCCCTCATGTGCCGGCACCCATACTAGAGACACTTTCACCCGTATGCATAGTCGATTGCCAGCGATCTTCCGGAGGATCTCCCGGCGAACGCTTTAGCGCGTCGCTGGAGAATTCATGGCGCTTAGTTTGCATTGCAGAATCGATCTCTCTTCGTTCTCCTCGCTGGCAATTCGCCAAACAGCTTAAGCATGCGTAATTCATTTGTTTAGACGCACCTGCCTTGACACACGTGTTTTTTATTGCCGTAAGCTGTTTCATGTCATTTAATGGTTTATTTTCTATCTCAAAAAGGTATCGTGTCTTAGAGAAAATGTCAGTAAAATATACAAGTGCAGATAAAGAATTGTTTTGACCTGGAGCTGCAATACTTTGGGTAATTCTTTTGATCACTCGGCTGATAGTTGATTTAATCCTCTTAAATATACACAAACTATCTATAAAAAATTAATAACATGATATATTACTGCCTACTTGAAAGCTGTCACTTGTATGGAATCGCAATGTTAATAAAACGGCAATTGATTTAGGAACGGGTAATCCTCGATTGGTAATGGCTTTCTGACCCACGATCATTGGTAATATGATATTGAGCAAAACATCTTTTCTTAATCTGTATCTTGATTTAAATTCCATGTCGCTATATATTTCCAATGGATTTTCCATATCACGGATATACCTACATTATTTTATGTTTTATAATTGTTATATGCACTATCATTTACTGAATTACCTGCGAGGTAATATAGGTAATATATATAAACAAATATAGATTTTAATAGTAATTAAAAAAACTGCCTATTTATTTTTACACGTGATAATAATTTTTCAAACACACTTGAACTACTACTGCGCAGTCGTTGCTTTTCTGACTTGACTATGCACACGGGTGTAAGTTGTCTCTTGCCAGGATGTTAAGGGATTATTTACAATTTTTAACCAGTTTAGACTCAGTTGTTGGATTGTTAATATCTTTAAGCAGAGCCTGGCTGTGAAGACTTTAATTTTTTCCCCGGTACATATCCTCTTCTGATGTTTTTATCAATGCAGGCTATAGCAGCAATCTCCTCTGCTTGAAACACAGTTGTGTATTGACCGAGGCTAAGATACAGTTTCTTTCTACGTCCTTGTTATTAGGTATATTTTAATGATTATAAATATTTCGTGTTTTATTTGTCGGTGTATACAGAAGTATAATTTAAAAATCGAAAAAGCTTCTCAAACTTTGTATTCATTTCAAATCGTACAAACAGAGAAACTGTGTATAGCATCTAACTCGGTTAAAGTACTTAAAAGTAGTCGTAATTGTATTTTGCGGTTTTTTAACTATTTTCTTCATGTCGTTATACTGTTTCATACAATTCCTTACAAATTGTACTCTTGTAATTAAACGCATCAGAAGTTTTAATACTTTTAGATGGTAACTACTTTGATTGAAGGTTGAATTGTTGAACTTTTAACATTGCAATGTAACTAGAATTGCGTTGTTGGGAAATGAGAACATCTTATTATATTTTACATTTGGTAAAAGTTTAAATTAAAACAAATTCATTTGAATACAAGCTGACTAATGTCATATTATACTTATATCAATAAAAAGCTTTGGGCCTAGTAAAAGGTCTATCGATAAAATATGTATATGCATTGTGTTTAACATTATATTTTATTTAAATTTCAACATTGTAAATAATTTTTTCCTTTGTAACGCGGCATGATAAGTGTCTCTAAAAGTCGGCATAATAACTTCCCAATGCCGCCTTTCCTTTTTCATTATTTTAAGCACCTTTTAAACGGGTATTATTTTTAGTGCAATATGTGGCTGCAATATTGGCAACTATAGCCCAGCCAGCATGACAACATTTCAATTGTAGCATATGGCTCTGCCATATATATCTCGGCAATATTGTTGGCAACACTATATATGGCCCAATAATGAAAATAATTTGTTTCGTAGACAGGCTACACAATTGTGCAAGAATGGCTAACGAAATTCTATTGTTTTAAACAGAAAGTTAAAGAAAAAGAATAGTAGATTGTGGATTCGACGTTAGGCGTGAATCTTTAGATTACCCAAGTCTAGAAATAAGAGTCTTGATAACAAGTTAAAACTACCTTTTCACTAGTTTACCGCCAGTACTACCGGTTTTCTGCTTTTCCACCTTATTCTTTGCATAAGTTCTCAAGTCTCTGAATTTTTTGTAGGCTTTATCACTTGATATACCAAATTCTTCGGCGATAACTGCCATCCATATTTTTAGCAATTCTGTCTTTATAAATTCCGGTCTCCACATTCTATAACTCAGTATGTAAATGTATTTCATTAATAAACTCAACAATATTTTCATTCGACCAAGTATTAGTCATTTTATATAATCTAACCTCCAAAATCATAACAACAACAACAAACGAACACCAAAACAAAGTAAAGTTTCAGAGTATTTTCGCTGACCAAGCGATCATCCGGCAACTCTTGCAGCAACCAATTAAACGCATAGGCAACACAAAACATGTGTAGCTATATGGCCGGGACGCATTTAGGCTGCTTTCGACCCTATCTAGACAAAACGTACCGCGTTTAGTCGCGGACCAATCAGCACGGCAGATTTTAGAGCAATGGTTAATATGTGGTATGCTTTGCCTAAATGCGGCCGGAACGCACTGATAATATTGTCAATATATTACCCAGTCTGGCTGTTATTGCTGGCAATGTTGCTAGCCACTGCGTTGCAGCTACATATTGCACTAGAAATATTGCCCGCTTATGATAGAAGTACCTTTTAGATGCAGGAGCTCTATTTCATTAAAAAAACAATCATTTTCTTTACAGTGATGTTTGAAATACCACTTTTTAAGTGTATTAATGGCGACTTTTGATATGAGGTGAATGTGTTTCTGTCTTGGTCGTAAACGTTCAATTTTTGCTTACCGAAACTAATTTTACGGGCTCAGTTTAACCAGTTTGTTATTTTAGGGAATTTATAGTTTTTGTTGGATTTATTATTTATTATTCTCCAAAATTTATAGTAGCATTTATATCTATTTCGAAATAAATTCACAATTACAAATTCACGTGGGTTGTATTGTGACCTCGTTATTATTAGGTATTTTTGGAGTTTATTGGTTTTTAAAGATATATTTCTGTGGCAAGTACCTACTAAAAATAGTAATAATTCATAAAATCAAAGTGCACTAACAAATACAGGAAGCTGTCTGCTTTTTCGATATTTGATTAGGCATTTGGAAATGAACTTTTTATAGCGATAAAATAGAAAGCCATCAAAAACTGAAAATAAAACCATTTTTTTAAGTTCCCCATAACTCTTTATTTTGCAAAGTCAGTTTGAGAATGGAACCTTTGACCACCTGTATCTGTATCTGTGAGAATTTGAAGGGTGGGTGACCTTCCGAGGTTCAGACTTCCTTCTGGCTCGTCATCCAGCCTACTTGTTTGAAGTAGGCGATAACGTCGCCGGAAGTAAGCTCCCTCATGCTGGCTTGTGTTAGCCTGTACTCGCCGAATACGGAAAACCTAAATTGAGAGAGTGTCGGACATTCACAAAGAATGTGTTCGACAGTCTCATCTTCCTGTTCACATCCTCTACAGAGTGAAGTGTCAGACAGACCCAGTCTGTAGAGGTGTTTTCGTAGGTGGCAGTGACCGGTCAGAATACCCGTGGCTGTCCGAAGGTTCTGTCTGTTCATAGTCACGTATTTTTTGGCTACTTTGCTGACCGGATACTGCATCAGTTCCTTGGCAAGCCTGCAACCTTCTGCATCGTCCCATCTACCCTTAAACTTATCAAGGTAGTGTTCCTTTATTAGGTCAATCATAGCCGACGCAGACAGACCAATGAAAGTGCCAGTCCCAAGAGTTTTTTGGAGGCTGCTTTCCTGGCTAGTGAGTCGGCAATGTGGTTACCTTTTGATTTACTGTGCCCCTTGATCCAGCCTAGAGTGACTTCGTTGTTGCTACAGGCTTCGATCAGGGACAGGTGACACTCCTGTACTAGGCCTGATGTGATACGTGGTCTGTTCAGTGCTAGTAGTGCTTGTCTACTATCCGTAAGGATGTGAATTTTATTACCTGTGTTTCTTTTGGTAATCGCTTTTGACCACGCAGCTCGTTTTTAATTTTTGGAAAAGTAAAAAAGGTCGGGTCTGTATAAAGCAATTCAATGTTTACTTATTTAGGAAAGTCAATTGTGTTTCGAAATGGTTGGGAACTTGGTTGTCTTGGTGAAGACATAAATTGACATTATCTAACGTGAAAATGGGAGGCAGGATCCATAGAATATCTATAGAATCATCATCATCATCATCAAGCCTTTAAATCTAATAGATTGTGGCTAACGCTAATGCGCTTTTTAATCCATTTATTAGGGTGGATTACTCCCTTTTCACTCCTTATTGCTACAATTTCTTGTGTGTCCTGGCTTCAGAAGTTATTTTAATCCATTCGACTCTATTTCTGCTTTTTTCTCTCCACTCATTGATTCCCATCCTTTTTGTATCCTCTTCTATCTGATTCCTCCAACTTTCTCTGGGTCTTCCCCTTCTTTTCGGCCATAGAGGAGTCCATTGTGTTATTCTTGTTATTCTAAGTCCTGTCCATTTTAGGCATTGTGCTTTTATATATTTCACGATTGTCTGATTGCTTAACTTGCTTTCTATTTCTTTGTTAGTTTTGAGTCTCCTTTTCCCAGTTCTTGTTATGTTCGGCCCCAGTATCGTTCTAAGAATATTTCTGATTTTTAAGTCTTCTGCTTCCTTTTTGTTTATTACTGTTGTTTCTAAGCCATACGCTATCACTGATCTTATTAGTGTTCTATAGAATATCTATAGAAAATCTTACATCATTTATTTTTATGGGATTATGTGAGGAGCAATCTGTACAGAAGACATCTTTATTTAGGATTAGAACGTTGCCAAGATGTTTGCGGTGAACATTTTGAACATATTGACATTCATAGTTTTGCATGAAATTTTAATTTTTTATAACCACATAATTTTATTTTCATTCCATCTCAACTTTTCTAATAAACTTAATATCACAATTACTCTGTTTTTGAAAATTAGTGGTTTTCTCCATTAAAAAATTAATCATATTCACATTATCACACTATTCAGTTTTTATTTGGTGGAATATTTGAAATAACAATTCAATTTTTGGTTCAGCCGTACCTTGTTTACCAAATCGTCGGGCTCCTAACAAAAAATTTCAAGCAAAAAACAGTACCTATTTGGACGCTTTGTTGAATTAGGAACTAATATAAACAAGTTTATTGTTGAAAAGAAGTGAAGAACATTTAAATTTCGTGTAATAAGACTTTTATTTTGTTAAAATTGTGCGTTAGTAGTTCGGTTTCATGGGTTTGAATGTTGGAAAATGAGTGGATGTTCGGTAAGTTTCTTCTAATGTTATATAATTTCGTTAATTATCATTAGTTCTGTCATCATGGTACTTTTTAATTCTATAAGAAGTGGTTTATACATTAAAGACACGCAGTTATATTTTACGAAGTTTCCATTATTTAAAAAGTTTTGATTGTAACATTAGGATTTAAATTTTAACAAATAACGTGTCAAATTAAGAGTTTTCCGTTCATATTTTATAAGCTTAATATGCATACAGAATAGTAAAATGGAGCAGATTGTCCAATTTTAAACCATACTTTGAAATTTAACAGTTGTTACATAATTGCTTGTATAATGTGGAATATTTGTGGTGCATAATATCACGCAAATGTCACGCAAGGATGTATGTAAATATGCTTCTACACGAGCAATATTTTAGGTGCAATATGTAGCTGCAACACAGTGGCTGGCAACATTGCCAGCAATAACAGCCACACTAGGTAATATATTGACAATTTTTTCAGTGTGTCCCGGCCATATAGCTACACATGTTTTGTATTGCCTATGCATTTATTTGGTTGCAGCAAGAGTTGCCGAACGATCGCTTGGCCAGCGAAAATACTCTGCAATTTTACTTTGTTTTGGTGTTCGTTTGTATGTACGTTTTGCATGGAATTTTAGTTTTTCATAACCACATAATTTTATTTTCATTCAATCTCAACTTTTCTAATAAACTTAATATCACAATTACTCTGTTTTGAAAATTAGTGGTCTTCTCCATTAAAAATGTTGTCATGCTGGCTAGGCTATAGTTTCCAATATTGCAGCCACATATTGCACTGAAAATATTGCCCGCTTAGAAGGTGCTTAAGTGTATACATATCTCCATGCAGCGTTGCCAATACTACGTCTTTTTACGTAAATCTACGTATTTTAAGCCTTTCCTACAAACCTACGAAGATTTTGTTTTAAATTTTAGTGTTAGCCCTATTCTAATCCTCCTGCTACATTTTGCGAAGCTCGACCTACGAATTAAAGACGCAAGTAGGTTTTTGCGGAATTGAGCACGGCTCTATTTTCCACCAGCGTTGCCTGTGGTAAAACGAAGATCTTAAATCTGTAATTATAACTCTAATTAGCGAATATCAAGAATGCATCTACCTTAATCTATTTTCGCAACTATCCTAACAATATAAGCTCTTTGTTTTCGACTGTTTGTTCCCATTTTAGAATTCCGTACGAGTAGGTAAAAGCTAAAATGGTTTATGTGTTTGTGTATTGCTCTAGCGTGATTTCAGAAGTTGAGTCTGCTTCAAAGGATTATTATTGTATTTTCGAGTGAATGTCCCGATTCTATTTATCTGTTCGACAATACAAGTTTCTATTATATTTATGAGGAAGTAGGTATTATTATACTGAAACTGACAGAAGCTACCTCTTGAAATATGCAGGG
>CAJUYG010000503.1:62701-90988 GCA_910591675.1 Galerucella calmariensis
GCACATTAAAATGCACTAGCACACACGACCTGGAAGAAATTTACACATTCTCTTAAGAAATACACAAACAAAGACAAATACACCACAATACAACACAGTGAAACAAAGATAAAAATAGCCAGGCTCATACAAACTTCATTTAAATCATTTAACTTCATTTAAATGCTCACACTTATAATAAACACTGAAAAACACACCCAAGACAGAAAAAAGGATTGAAATAGCACCCCCTGTAATCCGACATGTCTATTATGCATTTATTGAATATTTTATTGATTTATTTTCAATTATCTATTTCGGTTAAATTAATGTTTTTCCGAGAAAGATCTTGATTTAAATTTTTGAATATTAGGTATACCTAATTGAGAATTTATTACCACATAACTCCATACATTTTGACAGATATTAGTTTCAATAAAAAAGGCGAGTGTATCTATTTACTCATGTGGAAACAATAAATATATTTTCAATCTAATTCTCCAATCAAGAACTCACCAATTTGGCGTCCGTTCAAATCTAATAAACGAACAATCAATAAACGGATAACGAACTGTTACAGCTGCTGGGATTATTTTCTGTTTCATAATATAGTATTATTTTTTTTGCAGAATCAGTCTTTTCTTTTAATTTACCAACATTGTTACCATAGAAGTAGGTTGTAAGGCCGTAAGTGAGGAACGGGCCTTTTATAAGTAGAAATCTGAATTGCTGCAAATTGTTGCAAATCCCTCCTTGATGCTATGCCCTAGGATTCTGAATTCTCAAGTATGTGGATAGAGGTTTCTTCTTCCATGCTACAGAATCTACATTTTTCTTACTCCACTATTCTGAGCTTTTTCAGTTGCCCATTCAGGCGACAAGGTCCCGTTCGGATCCCTGTTAAAACTTTTAGTGCAGTTTTACTTTGACTTATTCATTCATTTAATCTCAACAGTTTGTAGTAGCCCAGAAGAATCTCCGTGAATTTCCGCTTGAAAGATAGGTACTTTCGATAGGGTCTTTCCCAAGATTTCAGAGTGTTTGGTTCCTGTCCCGAACACTCCTATCCCAGTTCCTTTTATTGCTTTTGATCCGTCTGTGTAATGGCATTCTTTCCAAGTCTGGTAATGGTATTTGGATCCCATTCCTTCTTGTAATTAGTATGAAAAATATTGTAGTTTGATTTCCCAAGAAAATGAATATTTAGATATTTAGTATTTTTTTTGTTTATTTCCAGAGAAATGAATACAGAAAAACATAAAGATATACAGATAGCCCTCAAGATACAATATATCTCGCCGAGTACAATACTCGTAGTGACTTTTGAGCTTTTGAGTCTTCACTTTGTTTCTATCCAACCGTTAGGCTTGTATTCGTTACGAAAATGTAGAGGTGGGAATAGATTTCCGCTATGGTTTATAAGAAAGTGGCTAAATCAGCTATCTATTTACTAAATTATACCAATATAAAACTTTTTTTGAAAAGTTCTGGATCAATTTCATCAAGTGTAGCTTACAAGAAATATTTGTTACTGTCAGTCTCAATTTTTACAAGAATTTCTGAATATCTTTGATAAAAACGTATTTCATATTCAATGTTATAACAAGATGTCGATTTGTTATTCAGTTCATTTTTCAAAGCCCATGTTTCGTCGACATTTTCCAAATATTTGCCTAACCAAAGAAATTTCCACAGATTCAGATATTTTTTTTATTTCCTACCTACCTCGATACATTTTTAGAATTTTCAAGTGATTTAGGAGTTCAATCTCAATACATTTCACATAGTTTCCCATGTTATCGAAAAAGGTTGATTTTGTTGGATTTCGATGACTCCCTGCTTTTGACTTCGAACCGTGGATAATCTTGTCGTTCCACCCTCTTTTTTCTTCACGCGGGTTTGTCAAATACTTTTTTTTCCGTCATCCGAAAAATAAAATTAATATTATTCTATTTTATGTGTGGCGAGGGTACACTATATTTACTCAGAAGTAGGCTACTTCACACTGATTTACTTCACAAAGAAAATCAAAATAAGAATTTACATTCATGCGTATGGCGAAAAAATAAAAACCAATTTTGTCATGAAAATTGGAAAATCAAATCGATTTCTAGAAATCTAGAAGGTTTAGCCTTACAGCTATCGCTCATATTTTTGGGAGCTTTATCAAGAATTACCTTAATTAACTTTTGAACTTAGACTTATGGTGGAATTCTGAGAACATCTGTGAGATCTATAAGCCGAAATCTGTAAGAGTTACAACAGGAAATGCGATTCTTACCTCACCTTACCTTACAGATTCCTTACAGATTCGTAAATATTTACGGGCTGGACATCTGACTCTGTAAGCAGTACAGAGTGTGGTACAGAGCGTTGTATTATTATTATCATTTTTCGTATATTATTAGTTAAAAAGTTGTAGAGTTTTTATTTTTTGGGCGATTTTCAAGTGATTATTAAGTTTTTTAAGTTAACATCATTGACATTAATATGAACGGACAATTAAATATATTCGCCGGTATTCTGTTGGAAGAGGATAAGAATCGGTTTGTACATATTTTTTATGTTATTATTATAAAATACACTTTCCATTTTCCAGAAATCATATGAGAATCTAACGAAGACACTTAAGGGATCAATTGAATCCGTTTAATATGCCAGAGAGGCATTTTAGACAAATGTTTAGGTTGGACAAAAATAGTGTTCAATTCTTAATTCATAATTTAAGTTATGGAGAATTATTTAGGAATTCCCTTTGTAGTGAAAGTGATAATGATTAATTCACAATCTTTTCACAATAATTGAGCCTTTAATTGAGCCACTAGCTCTTCCCACTTTTTTATTAAATAATTGGGATCTAGAGTAGGGCTTATAGTATTACTTCGAAAAATGTGATCATTTCCCATGAATTTTATTGTAAGTATAACTCCAATTGTTCTGGAAACGTATTTTTGGTCCTTTTTCTTTTTACACCTTTATACATTAAATATATTATTCCAATTTACTGCAGCCATTCTTTTATTACAAATTGAAAAGGTTTACTAGGTCGGTACACACACAGCTGTTAAATACTTTTAAAAGTTTTGTATGGTACACACACAGCTGTTAAATACTTTTAATGGTTTTGAGGTTAGAATTTTGACATAAGTGAAGTTAAAACCTATAAGGGCGAGTTGTATCAAACACCTAAACTCGGTTTAATGATGACTGATGTAATAATTGATAATAAATACATCAATCAGCCACAGTTTAAACATCAGTTGTCATTAAACCTAGTTTAAGTGTTTGATACAACTCGCCCTTAGGTGAACTTTTTTGTAACTATGACTCTTACAGATTTGTTCCCAGAATAGCAGATTTTATAAATCTGTGAAGGTTCAAGTTACAGATCCTATATCTTACAGATTCTGTAGCTTATAGGTAAATTCTCAGAATCCCAACATTAGACTAACAATTGGACTTATTTATAAAAGTCTGAGTCAAAATACAACTAGGTGTAAGTAGCTATAATTACACTATTCTTGTTAATAATGAATTGAAATTACTTCAAGGTTATCCAAAAATATCCTACTCTAATAACTCATTAAAATTACAAATAAAACTCACCTGTTTTTGTCGTAAAAACTCCTATAAAAAGTAAATTGTTATAGTAATTGTTTATATAGCACATTGAAATATTCATATTGTAAGTAAAATTAAAAAAAAAACAATCTATACATATAAATCATGCGAATTAAACAATGGAAAAGATGTGTAACAAAAGTACCAATCTAACGATTTGTTTAAAAAAACAATGACCGTTCACTTAAGCAAGAACAACTACTTCTCGGGCTATATGCCCCAACAGACATTGAATTTTACTTCTAAATTAAACTGGGTCGGTATGATTTGAGGTTAGATTATAAGGAACAATTTTTACAAGTGATGTCATATTCCTATATATATTTGTAACAAGATTTACTGAAAACGACATGTATTTTTTATATTCCTATATCTATTTGTAACAATATTTACTGAAAACGACATGAATTTGTCAACTTCTTCATTTACTCGTATTAAGATAAGCGTCTACTAGGCGGATCGGACCAGATCGTATCGAAAAAAACCGCCTACTATAGATTTAAAGGAGTTCATAGATATCATGAAGAGCAACGAAGATAAAATGGAAGCAGGCGTTGGCAGATGACATATGTCTTATGGTGAGTACTGAGGAAACTCATGTTAGAATGGGTTGCCCTTTGTGTTGTTTTCGAAAGTGTTATGAACATGGTGCTCTACTTCTTTGCGTAGGAGATAGCCAGACGGGGAGAAGCACGGGAAATTTGAAAGTGCTGGGGAGCTGGGAGTGGCTAATTAGACGTCGAGCAGGAATTCAGAAATCACACGTGAAAATAGATACTTCATTTACATTTACTGAAAATATACCGACATAATATAATTTATGGAATTAAATAAATAGGAAGGACATCCAACAAACTTTGAAAAAGTAAACAGGATTAAGGGAGTGAGTTTTCATATAGTTATATATCTCTTCATTCAAATAATATCTCGAAGAAGGTCTTTAATGCTCTGTTCAACAGACTTTATTAAACTTTTAAATTTCCAGACTGAGACAAAAACCTTTTTTATGTTCGCATTTATATCCGAAAGAAAATGTGTTATTCAGATTTTCTTCGGAGGGAGAGAGTGACATAATAAATTGCAAAGTGAAGATAAAAACGTCCATATATCTACATAAAGCGAGAGTTATTATAAATAAAAATTGAGAGAATAACTTTTTTCTACTACTAGCTGTGAAATTGACAATTATTGCTTCTTCTAGCCAACTGAGAAGTTGAATTTCTCCATTAGTGGTTAATAATTTTTTCTATTATTAACTTAGGTTAATAATGGACAAGTTCAAATAATTTGAGAATTCAGGAATGGTAATTCAACAAAAACTTGTGCAACATGATGTATATATTATACTATATACTATACTACTCTTTCATGGATAGTATAGGTAGTAGATGTTAAAAACATTGGTGGCATATATTTTTCGGCGATACTACATTTATTAATAATTTTCTTAATATGATTTATTAGTGAATGCAAAAATACATGGAAATAATTAATTGATTATTAATATTTGATAGCATACATAAGCTAATTATTTGTTATAACTTTTTTATCAATTTTCAAACCTTGCCTATCAATCATTAATAAGTATCAGTTGCATTTGTATGTCTAGTTTCGTGAGAATTCAAAGATTTTCAATGTTGAATATAGCGTCAGTTATCCAGTCAGCAAATTAAACTTGGTGAAAACGGCATCAATAAAGCCTACATGTGTCATGGACTTCCGCTCTAATGTTAAAGTACAGTATGGCAAATTCACCTGAAAGTGTGAGATTACCACTGCATGCGCGTACAGTAGGGTGAGAACGCATTCGGAACGAAATGGATAACCTTCCTGAACGCTCTATGCTTCTTTAAAGGTACAATCGGAGGCACAAATATTAGGTAGTCACTTCAACTTATAGACAATGCTTCAACTTATGTGAAAGAAGTTCAATAGTTATTTATTATAACTGGAACTTGGATTATATGTGAAATTAACTTCAACATTGCAATATTATTCAATTCAACCTGCATTTTACCAAGAAATTACAATAATTGGAAATTTCACTGGTGTTTGTGTATATTAGTGTCGCATATAATATGTATGTGTAGCATGCTGAATAGGACTACTATTCTCGCGTCAGTTACAAGATAACTTTATGATGACTCTCTCGTGGCCATTGATAGTCTCTCAAACACCACATTCCTCATTCCCGTTCCACTTCTTTGCAAGATTTCCAAGTGCACAACTCTGCACATCAATCGAAGAAAACAATGTCAATATCACATTTTGATCGACTTTGACGTGCTGTTTTCTGAATCTACGGTTTTCAAACTTACACGATGATCTCAGTCACCATTTTTTTCTATTTCAGCGGTGTTAAGAAATTATGGATGGCTGGTTAAAGCAAGGCAAATCTTCTACCATATCTCGACTGCTTTTGAATTCGTCTCTATACACCTATTTATGGTATGGAAATTTTTTTAAACAATCTTGACATCTATTAATAAGAAGTTTTACTAAAATAACAATTATTTAGAGGAAACTGTAATATAGTGAAGTTAATACTTTTATTGATTAAAAAAAGCTTTGTGTACAACTTTTTTCACATGAACAGTTGTTGGCGAGACCTAAATATAAATTGCAGTGGAGGTAGACAGGAAAATAACTTCCTTTTAATTTTCTATTAATTCGTACGTCAATAGCATTCTTTCCGTATTCTCAGATGTTTCAAAAGGAAACATTTTTCTCTCAGTGACGAATTAATTCCACAACGATAAATTTTGAAAAATATAATTTTGTATTATGTGTAGGTAAATTTTAAAATTCGCTTCATAGACTCTATTATTAATCAAGAATTTCTACATTTATGTATTTGTGAACTCGTTATTATAGTATGGGGAAGTAGGGACAAAAACATCAAATGTTTCCGATAATGGATATTATGTCTTTAATCGAAAACCAATCGACCTACTGGAGCTTGCGACGCAGCTTGCAAGAAAGGCTTGGAAAAGTTTGGAGTCTTTAACGATGATATTTCTTTGAGTTTTGCTCGCACTGAAAAATGGTGGGCATATTAAAATTGTAGGGAATCTTATGTCCTATAAAATAATGGAAGTAGATTGAAACAAAATTGTTTTTAAGCCTTCAACTATTCAAAAACTGTTAAGAGCAATTCGTAATTTTGTTATGGTAAATCAAACTACCACTCTTACTCAATTGCAACAAATCGCGTCTTAAAATTGTTAATGTTCATGAAAAGAACAGCGATTTAAAAAAATATGATTTATTTGCCGCATCAACCGCTAGGGGTTATTAGCGGGAGTTAGGAGATGGCTAGAAGAAAGTTGTATATTAAGCTTCGTGTAGACCTGAACATTAAAAACAAGAACGAACAGAACGACAAACGGAGCGGTTGTGCTGTTCCAAAATTTTTTTCAGTAGCTTAAGATGGTAAAAAGTGTAGCAGAAGTGCAGAAAATTTTTGTTTGGCTTCCCATAAGCTCCCAGCATTTTTTTCTGTCTTCTTCATCGTAAAAATAACATAAAACACTCAAAATGAAAAAAAAAACTTTGAAAATCCCTAGGTATAAACCCGTCCAAACCTGCAACCACATTGGCGCCCCATTCAATAGAGGAAGGAGTTCAGTCTAAGGTCAGTGTGGCCAACAAAAAGTTTTTTTTTCTGACAATAATGACAGTTAAGGTCTACCATTCAAAACATAAGATTTTTGTATGTCTTTTATCATTGCGAATATCTATATTGCTTTGGTAAAATAATGAATACACCCCCGAAGCGTATATCTTGTTGGCCACACTGACCTTAGACTGAACTCCTCTATTGATGCTGGAGAAAAAACCAACAAGTGATGGGAACACTGCAAACCGTTTGCCGAATGGTCATGATTTGCGAAAATTTTTGCAAACGCGTTCGTACCCTGTCCAAATTAGAGTTCTGTTTGCCGCTCGGTTCGTGGTTCTGCTTGTTGTTCGGCGTAGTGTTCAGGTCTGTATGAAGCTTCACAATTACATTTTTTTGGTTCTTCTTTGGTGATGAGGTGTAACTGCTTTAGTGATGTTTGACCAATACGGAGGTGGTGGATAACAATTTGGTATTCCATTGTCCGTGAAAGAAGTAGCTTAGATCTCACTTGAGGTTTGATTTCTACAAGTTTTCACTCGCTTACGTTTCATAGTTACTGCCAGGTGTTATAAATATGGCCCTTAAAAGTAATTTTAATGTCTGTTTGAGAAATTGGAGATGAAGTATTAATAGTTTGATTTAAAATTGAATTATTGGCTTTTTGGTCCACTTCCTCATTACCTTCGATTCATGCATGTGATAGCATTTAGAGAAATTTAATTTTTTTGTTTCTCAGTTGCGAATTCTGTGAATCTTCCTTAATTTTATATATTTTTGGGTATATTTTGTCTTAGGAATGGAGACGTTTATATAATATATCCTTTGTCGACGATGTGGCGATACTTTCAGTAGACGAAGACCCTACAACAGCATCTCAAAATATGCAAAACCACCTCAACTTACTCAATAAATGGTATACACAATGGCGAACTAAAATGAACAAAACAAAATCAGTCCAAGTAACATTTACCACGCGTCACAACACATGCCCACCCGTAAGGATGGATATAGTATGTATACCTCACCACGCGTCACAACACATGCCCACCCGTAAGGATGGATAAAGTATGTATACCTACAGCAACAGCAACGGCATCCATCTGGACTAACGTCTGACATGGAAAAAACACATGAAAATGAAAAGACAACAGCTTGACATTAAGTTCTGACAAATGTACTGGCTACTAGGTCGACGTTCAAAAATCTTTCTCCGTAATAAAATCCTGCTTTACAAAACGATGCTCAAACCTATCTGGACCTATGGACTCCATCTATGGGAGTGCGCAAAACCAACGTCGCATCATCCAAAGATTCCAGTCAAAGCTGCTAAGGTCGATAGCGGATGCACCATGGTATGTCAGTAATCAAACACTGCATGATGACCTAAAGATTCCTTTTATCAGAGATGAAATCCATCAAGCCACGGCGTCATACAAAGAACGAACAGTGCATCATACAAATCAGTTAGTAGAAGAGCTTTTCAACAAGAAGACTTGCTAGAACCTGGCCCCCAGACCTGCTTGATAATTAAACGGCAATAGAATAAGGTGAAATATCACTGGATATTTCCTTTTCACGTCAAAAACTTTATCTCTCATTTACTTAATACTCTATAAGGATGTAGATTGTAAATTAAGCGGAATATACAACAACAACAAAAATATAAAATATATTATTGTAATGTTTTTCTTATTTATTTGAACTGTTTTTACCGTGGGTTAAAATTATACACTTACTATGGCTAATTACTATTGATTTATTAAAGAAACACTTACACACTATAATAAACTTAATTTATATACACGCTACTTAATGTCTATTTATTTATCTACACTCGGTATAATAATTGTCCTAATTTATCTTCAACACTATTTATATTCACTTTCTGTTCACTCACTGTATACTGAAACTGTTTACCGATTCACTGTATACTGAACAACTTCTCCACTCACTTGAAAATCCGCGTATATATAGTACCTCGAATCTCTAGAACTTTCTTGACTATACCACCTCTGCGTATACTTTATAATTCGAGAACATTCGCGATAAAGCATTGTACGCCTACTCTTCGAGAACGGTCTGAATATTACCTGCGAAAGAACCTTTCTAGAAAGGTCGCACTCATAGTTTGCGACAGGACCGGCTTCAGAATCAGTGAGTTCGTAACATTATAATCAATGAAAAAATTCTTTAAATGGAAGCCGATATTTGTAACTAACGGTTTCTACGAAAAAATGTATACAAATTTTACAAAAATCCTTTTTAAATAGCTTTTTAATAAAATAATTCGAAATTGTGTGATATACTGGAAAATACGACAACGTCTCAAATAGCTTGACACAATATTAAATTTTGATTTATTGTTCGAACCAGTATTATTATATATAATATGGAGAGACTGAATGTACATTTTTCATGGCGATGTTTCAAAAAATGTCACAACAAGAAGAAAAAGTATCATCACGTGTTTCAGCGAAATGCGGAAATATGAATAATTTAAAATTCTCGATGGTTTTAAGCCTTTTAAGTCTTCGGTTTATTTTCAACAAATACCTGTTATAATCCAAATAAACAAACTCGAAACATAATTGATAGATTGAAGCGATTCCGCTGTTCGGAAATAAAACATTTTTGTCGTTTTCACGTCCTTCGTCGTTTATTTCGAATAACCAAATTTTTTTCCTCTGTTAACATATGTTGACACGGTTCACGCCTTTGCTTATTAGGCCTGCCGTAAAAGTTGTTTTAATTTACAGTTAGCATTTGTTTTTAATCTGTTGAAGCTTGGTATTGGTCAATTAGTTCAAAAGCAGTTGTGAGACAATGCTTGAAAGCCCTATGTTCCGTTTCTCATTGCATGTATCTGTATAAACCTTTCTTCCGTTGAAAGTTGAAACGATCTATTGAGGATATATATCAATTTTGTTCACAACTCAGCAAATTGAACGTAATAAAAGTAGTTCATTTGCAAATAAGTTCCAAAAAGAAGTAAAATGAAGTTTAATTGAGACAAGTTATTTTAAAAACTTTGCTAAAATAGAATCGTCCAATTGGTTTGATTTTATCTTTTCGCAATTTGATTTCGTGGAAATTAATTTTATTGTTTTAAATTTAAGTCAGACGTTCATTTTAAATTTTAATCAATGTCTAGCTCGTTTAATGAAAGTGTTTCTTTTTTTCTCATTAATGAAAAGTTTTAAAAATAACTGAATTCTGGAATTACAATTTTCTTTTAGGTTTGCTTATATTGAAACATAATGAAGTGAAACTAATTACCTATTTTATTTATCAGATCTTAGGAGCTTGATTTATTAGACTCAAAAACTCTTCGGTCTCTACAAAATCTTTTTAAATATAACCTGGAACATTGAATGATGTTATTAATATATTTGATAGAAAAGCAAAGCATTACGGAGGGAGAACAAGCCGAAATGGAGCTGCCCCTATTCGAAATCGGGTCGCAATGTTCTTTATGTCATACTAGTTCATTATTGTGTTTTTATTGCTTAGTTACCAACTATATAATATCGTACTTTATGCCCCGCGCGGGCATAAAGAGAAATAATTTTTTGTTCCACTTATTTAATAACCATGTCGTAAGCTTTTTTAGACTTTTTTGGCAACAGATTTACAGTTGCTTTCCTTGCTTTTTCAATAATTTCGTCAGGAATTCCAAAATCTTCGTTTATTTTGACTAGCATTATTGTGGTTTGATTCCCAAAAGAATAAGAAAAAAGATTAAGTAATGCCACAAGGAACTTACAGAAGATATTTCTAACTTTGACACATATAAAATTTATTGTGATATTATGACATCTACGTGTGTCAACATTCACCTATTAATTCAAACCGGATTTTTTGAAACACTGATTTGTATTGAGATTGGATTGCAATAACGAACTAGTATGACATAAAAGTTTGTATGTACCGCAGGCATAAACAGATGTGTATACCCTCGGGCGACTTACAAACCCTCGGGCCAGAGGCCCTCAGCTTCATAAGACGTCGCCCTCAGGGCATAAACATCAATTTATACCCTTGGTACATAAATAACTATTATAGCTTTATTCGGGTCCATGCAATTACTGTTCTAAGACTGTCCGGAGTTTGCGCAGTCGAAATTGGCTTGTTCGGGTTTTAACAGGATGGTTCTAACACCCGCAGTTTGGCTTTCGGGTTTATTTAAGAGCAGTTCTTGGTTGGTTCGAAAACCGTTCAAGCCAGTCCCCATTCTCGAGCTAGGACGATTTTCGGATTATTTTTTACGCATGCTCAAATCATTTGCAAAGGAGGTAAATCTGTAGAGGTTATAGGTAGATGTTTGTTTATTGTGTGTTGTTTATTTTGGATTTTTACATTTCAAAATTTAATATTTATCAAATGGATGCTAATGATTCTATGGAAATATTTGAACATAGTTCATCATCATCATCAAGTGAAGACGATGCTCTTCTTGATGTGATTAATAATCTAATAATTCCAGAAGTCTTACAAGATAATATTAAAAATGAAAACTTTGTGGAAGAGACTGTCTCTCAATACAGTGACGATGATGAGTTATCTTCAATTGTCAATTTAATTAGGTTAGTTCAGTTCTATAGACAATGCGGGATGTTCGGGTTTCTTCAAACTCCGTTCAATTGTAAATGGTCCGAAAGTAGTTCTTAGGACTGAATAAAGTACGCAACTAGTTCTGCGCAATTCCAGATTGGTTTACGGACTGTCTACAAACAAAAAAAGGTAGAACGTGTCGCGGGACACACGGTAGGAACTTTAGTTCCTTCTAAGCCAAAGTTATGTAATACATCTGACGTTATAGATAAACAATTTGCATATTCTTTGGTGGTTGAGTAGTAAGCACACTAGACTCTCACGCGGTAGACCCGGGTTCGATTCCCCGCGAGGAATTTTTTTATTGCTAATTTTATTTTTAAATAATCATTCTGCTTGATATTAATAACGACAACAGGTAGACGTTTGAAATATTTAGCAGAATATTCATTATTATAGATAATGGTACGGTACCCTCCATGAGGGAGTCTGACCTGCAACATCTACTTATAACAGCATCGTATATTTAAGAAAGGAAACCGTAGCATTATACAAATTGGACATTCGTTTACCACAAAATTAGTGGAAACATAAAATTGAATTGTTAAATTTTTAATTTGAAGTTATATTACAGTTTATAGAAATTTTTATTTTCTAGATTTTTTCCTAAGTGGGTCGTAGAAAAAATATGCTGCTCGACTCGTGTGGATTGTCCATATCGCACTTGAACGATTGAGCACTCCGCCTACGGCGTCGTGCTTCATCTTCGTCCTCGTGCGATATGGCCATCATATCCACACTAGTTGCACAAACTACAATTTCTTTCAAAATATGCCCTTTTACATTTAAAAACTACCTGCCAAATGTCAAATCAATTTATCAATCCATTTTAAAGTTATCGAATTAAAACATTCAAGTTTTCACAATTTCAACACCCTGTATTTCGAAAAGTAGCTGGACCCCTTAATCGCGCAAAAAAAATTATGGAAATAATAGTAAAAATTTATCCGAACAAATTCAAGTAGATCACTAGCACTGCGAATACCAGCTTTGCATAGAATTTCAATATAGCATCGGTGGTTCAGTGGTTAGAATGCTTGCATTGCACGCGGGCGGCCCGGGTTCGAATCCGGGTATGAGCATATTTATTATTGTTAAACTGCTTCGTAAACGAGAGAGAGACTAAGGAGGCACAAGCACGCAAAAGCAAGGCACATAACGAAGCAATGTAACATAACGCAGCGTAACGTAACGCGTAACGGTCAGATCTTTCGCGTCGCGACCCCTGGCGTAAAGAACTAAAGTTCCAAAACCCGAATAAAGCTTATATTGGACTCGGGATTTTATAGTCTAAGAGCCAGTGGCCAACAGACTGTATGTATTTTACCAAAGATGAGTTTTCTCTCAGCTACTCTCCTGAACTTCATATGAGGTATTTGTAATTGATATTCTTCAGGATACTGTAGGCATAATTTATCAAAACAAAACATTAAACCTAATCTTGAAGAATAGGAAAGAATTGCAATCAGTTCCATGTACATAAATTCCAAACTTGTTTGGGACGCTACAAGAGTTGGGTAGTCATAATAGATTGCCTGGATTAGTCTGGATACCAGACTATTCAGATCTTAAGGGCTGAACCTTTGTGTGACATAGCTAAAGTGCTGCAAAAACCAAATAGCAGTACTTGGGCAAAAAAGCAGTCTCGAAAATGGTGGAACAAGGCGCCGTATGAGGCAGGCTTCATAATCAAGGAACCCTCGCCAAAATTCATGGAGTGTCAACTGAGTCAGAATGGGAAGACAATGAGGACTCTGGTTGGGCTTCTGATAGAATACTGAAGACTTAACAAACACTTGAATAACATCGGATTGGCAGCCACAACCATATGCAGGTTTTGCCTGAGGAAACCTCAGTACATTATACTGTGCTACTGCGAAGGCATGACTAGGCTAAGGTTTTCCATGATGGAAGAGGAAAAACAGCAACCCTCCCAGTATATGGAGGATCTGAGGTTTGCCATTCGAAGTCTAGTTATAAGGACAGTTCTAGACAAGGAACTCTAGAATAACAGGAGGGCACACACAAAAGGTCGTAGTGGAATGAACCCTGGAAGCACAAAAACCCCATGTTTATCCTCTCTTATATAACACTTGTTTTAACAATTATATTTCCTTCAAACGATAAATTCACTTATCTCTAGTCATTTCATTCAATAATATACCAACTATTAAATAATATATTGAAGTATCTCTTAAAACACTGTCTAATTTGAGCAATTACTCATAAAAGTTGTACTCCAAAGATTAATTGCCGTTTCTAGCGACTAAAATGTCATAATATTTATTTTGCTAGAAGTTAATTTCATCCCTCCGCTGATGAAGTTCAATTAAATACAATGTAGGTACTTATGAGCCACTCAAATTACAAACATGAAGATTATATGCCCAAGTGTAAATATCAACAATCCAGTTTGATTACTGAGATATGTTACCGCTAACCTTTGATTAAACTGGATGCAAATGATTTGTCAGTTGAGCAGTTCAATATATCCAACATTGACTCTCTAAGAGTCATCGCAAGATAAATAATTATTAGTATGTTGTTTTCAATTTAATAATGATGTTGATACAACGGATTTGGATATTTATGTTTACCCGATCAGTTGTACTCTACCTTGTGGCATAACTCTTCTATTTTTTGTACAAGCAACGCTAGTTTGGTTTAATAGTATGTATGAAGACACATATGCATCAATGGGCAAAGCATTTGAAACAAAAAACGATGGAAATAAAAAGGATGGATCCTAATATGGCCTAGAAAAAGAGGAATATCGGGAAAACGATAAAAATATGCTATAAAGGAATATGTTTTCCGCACTTGTCACACAATATACTATTTTCCATTACTAGCTGTAAAGTTGACAGTTATTGCTTGTTCTAGCTAACTCAGAAGTTGAATTTCTCTATTGGTGGTATTAACCTAGGTCAATAGTGGACAAATTCAAATATTTAGAGAATTCAGGGATAGTAGTTCAACTAAAACTTGTGCAACATAATTTTGTATACCGAGGAAATTGTCTTTAACATATTTGCTGCTTGAAATTATCTATCAAGATAAAATTATTCGAATTTAAATGCCATTAGTTTAAAATTCGCGCTCAACCAAAAATGACTGATGACATAACGAGTACGTTCATAATATATCGAAAACTGACAGTGTACTTGTCAGTCAGACGACGGAGTAAACACTTCTCGTGGTGCGTTTGTGAATTATTTTTAATTTTTGTCTTAAATTTGGCTAGTAGTGGAAAAAATTGTGTATACACCATGCTGGTGTATATACTAAAGTATATACAAAGCCCCTCGCGAAATAATCTTTGGTGCTCGGTTAATAATGATAGTCTTCACCACCTTGTTGTATAATATACTATTTTTCAGGTAATTTGGTCCAATTCCCGAGTCACTATAAATTTTGATAAACACTCTGAGTACATTTGAACATCGACCAAGTTATATACGACTTGTCGCCTAAGTAATTATATCAGTGTAATGTTGGGGCATTAAATTAAAAGGTTTTGAGGTACGTTTATGTTACCAGACCACATTTAAGCCGAAAAAAGGGCTGCTGGGGGTCTTGTTACGATGTCACAAAAAGACCTAAAGTCCGTTATTTGTGTATAAAATGAGATCCCCTTGTTTTTGTCCTCAGACAATTTACCATTCGAAAGCAAAATAGCAGTTCGTTTATTATCTCTCCTACTTAACTGTATAATTAAGCTTAAATAGAATTAGAGGATTTACTTCACTCCTTTGACACTGAAACGTGTAATGTTACCAATCGCTTTAAGTTAAAATGGGTTTTGAATATTTTCTTTGTGTCTCGTAATATCATTCAGTATACAATCTAAATCAAATTAGCCATTTTCATGCTATAACTCATTGGTGTGGAACAATTAAACTTTAAAATAATACACTGCTGCGTAATTATTTACAAAACCATTTACACATTACACAATAATGGTTCTAAAGCTCGTTAGAGAGAGACATCGAGAGAGAGAGTCAAGATACCGCACTTTTCTGCTTTGTAAGCATGTTAGAGAGTGTCTTAAAATACCGCACTTTTCACAGATAGATATATAGGTACGTTTTCGCGTATGAAGCTTGCTTTCTGCAACCGTAAGAGAGTGAGTTAGAGTTTATTTTTTTTTACTTGAAGAGCACAATTTTGGTGTTTTTGGCTTTCGTTGTAAGACTCCTATGTTTTTGTATCAAAAGGGCAAGTGACTAACTTGAGATAGGCCGATCCCAGGCGGGGAAAAGGAACGGGTCGACCTAAGAACCCACATCTGGTGAATTTCGTACTTTGCAGAGTTGTCACGTTTTGAAGATTGAAATATAAATAAATCTGTTGGATTGTTCTCCAACACTCATAATTATGATGATCCTGGTCAGAATATTAGAACAAATTTATGGAAATATAGTATCAGCGGTACTTGATAAGTGTGAAAAGTACTATTCCACTAACTCGTTTCTTTACGTTACTTTATTCTCGTTCCTGATTCACCCGTAATGAGTTTCCTCGAGTAAAAAACTTGTGTTTTAGCATAACAAAGTTTTGTATCGTTTGCATTATCTGAATATTCATTGAATGTAAATTTTTTCATTGCGTTTCAACAAATTATCATTGTTTTAAACTTTTCATTAAATGAATAATTTTCTCAATAATTTCACATTCATTTTCAGAAGGTGAATCTATACGTTCCCACCCTTTGTTTGTCTTTTTTATATGCTAGAAAATTGGTAACATCCACTTAAATAATAACAGACCAATCTAGAATGTTTTTATTATTTAAATAATAGTAAATTATTTTACACCAATGTGGTGAACACTATACCACTATTACTTTTAGAAAAAAAAGTCTCATATGAAAGTTGCTTGGTTACAGCTGAATTTTCTTAATATTCTCAAAAGTTCAGTAGCGTGCAAATTCAAGGGGATACAAAAAATAATAGTTCTTTTTTAAATGGGACACCCTGTATATTTTCACATTTTTGGAATGAACTTTTTTTTCTGATTTCAAAAATATATAATATATTACCCCTACCTTGTACCGTTTTTGAGTTATGGAATGTTGTAAATCTTAGTTTCAGTAATAGGGTACAAGCATAAATTTTGATATTGGTGGGAATTGACGCTTTATCAGGTCTCCTAACACCTTGCTTGCCTATTTTTCCAAAAAAATATAAACTTAACTTTTAAAACGACTTTAAAAATCATAAAATTTGAAAGTCCACCAAAACGCGCTTTACGTCATGGTGTGACGTCATTTGTTTACGTTCTTATTCGTGTATCACGCTATGAGTTCTTGTGACCTATTTTGTTTCTGAAAGCTATAAATATGGATAAAGCCGAAAAAAAAACTTTGTATTCCAAGTATTGCATTGTTCCAGTGTGTAAATCAAGGTCTATTAAAGCTCCATACAAAATATTTGTTACTTTACCTGGTGGCGCAAGCAAAAATACACTTAAGAGAAGGTCATTACTTTTGTTTGTGAAGACCATTTTAATGTGAGTATCTACTTCTATGCTGGTAATTTTTATTCTTAAATAGTTAGAGGTTATGTACCTATATGTCACGGAATCAACCATAAAAACATCATTTTCATACGACCACACATCGAAATATGGTTGGTATATATTATATAAATAAAACAGTTTAAATCGTACTTACGATAATGCTTTAACTCCCCTTATTTCCTATGCATTAAAGCAGCTGTTTGACTTCATAAACTCAAGCAGCATAAATGAGTCTACTTTGGGCAAGTTATCAGTTTGTGCTTTTACAAAACCTTCACTAGACATATCTTTACTCACAAAATATGAAAGAATCGTTACTGAACACTGAACTAGTAAATAAAATATATTCTTCCAAAAGTTTTAAAATATCCTCGGAAATATCGAATATTTATGACCACTTTCCACTTTACGTTGACTTTCATTTTTGGTTGAGCGCGAATTTTAAACTGATGACATTTTTATTCAAATAATTTCATCTTGATAGGTTATTTCAAGCAGCAAATATGTTAAGGACTATCTCCTGAGTATACAAAATTATGTTGCACACGTTTTTGTTGAACTACTATCACTAAATTCTCAAAATATTTGGATTTGTCCATTACCCAGGTTAATGAAAGAAAAAATTATTGACCACTAATAGAGGAATTCAACTTCTCAGTTGGCTAGAAGAAGCAATAATTCTTCTACAAAGTCTTAATGACTTACAGCACATGCCAAAGCACACAAGGTTAAACTTCAACTAGTGATGAGCGATGTTTCACAAACTGTTACTTTTTCACTGATACACAAAAATCACAGTCAGTCACAGTTCTTATTAGCAAATCTAAGGCCAGGGAAAACGACAGGGAATTGAATGAATGAATCGAAATCGAATATTATAATATATACTCTTATTGAATTTCTTCGCTTCATTCGACGCAAATTCGGCAACAAAATCGAAAATATGGATACATTTTTCGTATCGTAAACTTAAAAACCGAATATCATATGTGATCACGTCAAGTTTTAACTGATATTAAAAAGTCCCGACATCCCTCATCCGTACCTCTAAGTCATTGCATATCCTCCAGAACAATATGGCCAACCTGTCAAACGCATGTGATCTGGTATGATCTAGTGATGGTCTAGTGTGCATCCCTGGTGCTGTTGAACAACAATCATGTTCCGTGGGAAGGCACCATAATATGACAGTTGACGTGAAATTATTCGGGAGTGATTCAAGTAATCTGCTGAAATGATTGGTGGGTTAAAATTACCAATCACAGTGTATATATATTAAACTTCTAAAGCTTCTAATCTAACTTTTTTCCTGCGTTAAATTTATATTCTTTTAATATTCCCCTTTTTTGAACGAACTTAAGTGGATTCATATTGTTCATGATCTTAAAGCGTTAAGATTTTCCAAACGAAAATAAACTCTAGACAACCCACAATATTGCACACTCTCACATCTTTTCTTGAAAACATTTCATTTATTTTCCTTTTGTTTTCTAGAGGCACGATTTCAATTAACCAAAGTGCGAATATCTGTTCGGTCTTGGTTTGGGTTTCAACGCTGTTGGAAAAGCGCCAAAAAAATCTTAAAATGAGTTTTCGGATAGCGGTAATAAGCCAATTTCTACAAAATATTCAATAGAATCGGTACAATAAGATGTAAGCTGTATTAAATTTTATTCGATATTTTGAGAGCTACTTGAATAAAATATAATATAATAAAATATGTTGGATTGTGACGAAAATTAATCCCAGTAGATGGTACTACAATCGAGTAAGGCAGGTGTAGGCCAAGACTCACCGTACACACACTCTTTTATTGACAATAACTCCGAACACTCGCATAAGGCATGCCTGACAGTTTCATCTTCCTGTTCACACATCCTGCAGAGAGGTGTGTCCACTAGCCTCATAGTATGGAGGTGTTTCCTTAGTTGACAGTGGCCAGTCAGAAAATCTACTGTTGAACGTAGGTTTTTCCTGGTCTTCGCTAAATATTTCTTCAGCGCCAGCTTCCCAGGATCGCCCAGGGTGATCCTGCCAAGACTGCATCCTTTGATTCCATCCCATATCTTAAGGGATTGAGCATGGGTGTAACGTTTGGCTAGTTTCGCAGTTGCCGAAGTTGTTAGGCTGTAGGTAATACTGGGTCCAAAAATTTTTAGTCTATAATAATAATAATAATACTTTTATTGCTCTTAAAACAAAATAGCTTACAGCAAGAAATCTGAGTAACAAAAAAAAAGAAAAACAATTATTACCTAGTATACAACAAATAAAGGTAAAGAGAGAGAGAGAGAAAAAAAACGAAGGATATTTAACAAAACAAATTGAAACCTATATAAAGCTTAATTATTCGTTAATGATAAATGATCTCAATTTTAATATATTCCAAATGTAACTGGTGATAATTTTAGCATTCAATGTGTTTAAATTATCAAGGGCATTAATAAAGAAATCCAGGCTTAAGTAACAGTCAAGCTTCGGTTTCATAGTCGTATATATTGGACAGTCAAATAGTAAATGGGATAAGGTTTCATTTACTAAGTGATTACAGGCAGTACATACCTGATTTGGATCAACTGTGTACGACATCGCTCTGTACGTGAAACGTAACCTGTGTTTATTACTCAGTCGTAGCTGGGCAATTGTACGGGTGATCTGTATGGGTAATTTTAACAATAAATAATTACTTGGCTGCTTAGTTATAGTGAATGATGAATATAAAGACAAAAAGGAACAACGCTGCATCAGTAAAATATCGTCAGCATGCAATTTTTCATAGTACTTTTTAAATATAATTTTTTTATTTTTTTCCAAAAAATTACTATTCAAATTATCCCATATTTCAAGAGAGTCGGTTATAATGAAGAGTTGTTTAACTTGTGCCAACCAATTAAACTTCGAATTGCCCGATTCATTCATAAGTTGGAGTTGACGTTTGAAACATAGAAAGGGAAGGCGTCTTTCATTCATAGCTAATATTTTGCACAACCAATTATACGACATTTTGAATACATTATATGCATACTTTACACGTCCAGTCTCCAGTCTCATGACATAATCGGGAGTATTGGTTTGAACTTGCAGGACTCGTTTCAGGAAATAAATTTGAACTTTTTCCACGATGTCAACGTACCTCAGACCCCATACTGGTATACAACTAAATAGTGTGCTAAGTGCCAGCGATTCAAACATTTTTATTCTGGGATACCAAGTATCAATTTTCGCTTTAGCCATAATTGGCAAAACGGCCCCAACTGCATGCTTGCCTTTTTCGGTAGAAACAGAAGCCATCTTCCTAAACAGACAAGATGATGTGAGCGTGACACCTAAGTACACATATTTGTTAGTGAAAGGTACTTCAGATTCATTAAAAAATATTTGAACTTACTGTCGTGAAAACCACTTCTTGAGAATGACATTATTTTAGTTTTTTGGGTATTAATTTTTAGTCTAGCCACTTCCCTGGCTAAATAATCGGCAATGCGACTATATTTACTCTTGTCGTTCCCTTTAACCCACCTCAGGATAATATTGTTATCTGCCGAGGCGTTAGCTAAATCTTGGTGGCACTCTAGTACTAGCCCCGATATAACACGTTGTCTGTTCAAAGCTAATAGGGCTTGTCTACTATCAGTGCAGATTGTTATGTTTTTGCCGGAAATTCCTTTTCTGGTTAGCTCTTATGTAGCAATTGAGAAACCAGCCAGTTCTGTTTGAACCACGCTGGTATTGTTTCCCATTCCCCACTTAATCCTTAGGCTTAGTGCTCTGGAGTAAACTCCATATCCTGAGCCTTCTTTCATTTTTGAGCCATCTGTATATATGCGTATTGCATTTGCAGCATCCGACTCTGTGTTCTGTTTTATTTGTAATTTGTAGGGTTTATTAAACACAAACCTGGGTTCAATTGCATCACTGGCTGCCTGTAGCAGAGGTAGTGCAGTAAGCGCTGAGTGTTCTAGATTAAAAATTGGTCCTGGTAGATGGAAAATGAATCTGAATTATTATTTTTTTGTGGAATCTCTTAAAAATATTTGACATAAGATATTGAATAACCCTGAATAGTTACCAAATCTGTACTAAAATCTGATCGTAAGATGTAGTCATTGTTATTTGCCCACCCGGCACAACTCCACTTAACAGGATTTTGATAATTCAAAAGGAAATTAAATTGTTCTGATAAAGCTTGACTTCGTCAGTTGTATTCGTTCTGGCAGAATTACAAATTCAAATTAAAATGATAATCTGTCGCATTTCAAGAACGGATGAAATAAGAATTCATTTGATCAAATCAAGGGAATGTCAACACTTCTGGAAGTGTAAACGTAAACTGCTATAACTCAATAAAGCAGTGAGAAAATGCTGTTGTCTGAAATTGGCGTGAATCGGAGGTTTGTGGTTGCGATCTCAGAGTTTTTGTACTATAAATTTCATTTATCTTGATTTTATGGGATGAAAAAAATATTTTTCTCCGATTGGCAGCAAATATTAATTTTGCTGACACATATCAATCAGCAAAGTATTACTTTTCCTGCCTAAGCAGCAAAGTGATTATACTCAATTGGAATAAAACATTTGACGTAAACATTTATTAGCAATTATTACATAACATTTTTAACAAGAATTTAAAAACATGTTTAGTTGTTATTAACATTGATGGTAAAATTACTACAATTTTGAACGAATAGGCCACCTTTTCTCTCCTCAGATAATTTGCAATTACAATATCCTCCTATATCATTATGAACAATCGGAGAAAAAATGATATGTTCAACTCGGCAGCAAAGTAGATTGACTGCCTTAGCTGAATTCCTAGCCGCGCTACGCTCGGCTATGAATTTAGCCTCGGCAGTCAATCTACTACTTTGCTGCATAGTTAAACAAATAACTATTCTGTTATAAATAGAAGATAAATATTAATTTGTTCACACAGAAAAGTGGAATAATTATTTGGAATAGAATACAAATAAATGAGCAACGACTACATGTTGAAATTATTGCTTTTAAAACCGTCTCGATAACTACACTCAACGTCAAAAGTCTTGGACCCCCTGTATATCAAATGATTTAATTAAACCCAGTTATTTTTCTTACTGTGGTAAAAAATTAGATGTATTTAAGAAACAAAAAAGGCAATAAAAAGATGTCGATAACTAATCCTTACTTTATTATCAATGTTTTTAGAAATATTGGCAGTGATATCATATTCAGCCAAGTGACTAGTGTATTATTTCTTTTCATTTTTGTGGATTATAATGCCAGGACGTGAAATTTCTCAGTTTATTCGAGCAAGAATTACTGCTTTACATGATGCACGACACTCTAATCATGAAATATCGGAAATCTTGGTTATTCCTAGATCATCTGTTGTGCGAATAGTACACAGATACCAAGAATTTGATACAGTGGAAAACAGACCACGTAGTGGACGTCCTCGAGTGTCTAGCGAAAGGGAGGATCGTTATTTGGTGCAATATGCCCGCAGACACCGCTCAGCTTCAGCTTCAGCTCTTCGGAATCATTTTCAGGGTACCTTTCGCCGTGTTATATCGACACCTACAATTCGATGACGACTCCATAATGCAAATTTACGTGCTAGAAGACCATTAAGGGTCCCTACTCTACTTCCACGACATCGTGCAGCATGTCTTCAGTGGGCGCGAGAGCACAGGGGTTGGATTTTGCAACAGTGGAGGTCGGTGTTATTTACAGACGAAAACAGAATTGGACTGGTGAGTGATGACAATCGGCAAAGAGTATGGAGAGAACCAGGTCGTCAACAGCGACTTAATTTCGTCCGCGAAGTTGCTCCCTACCAAGGGGGTACCGTAATGTTTTGGGGGGGAATAATGTTTAACCGCCGTACCACATTAATTCGAATTCCACAGAATATGACCAGCCAAATTTACGTCGATTAAGTTATTACACCCATTATCTATCCCATACGAAACGAATTAGACGAAAATTTTGTGTTTATGGACGACAACGCCCAACCACATCGCGCAAGAAGGGTTCAGGATTCACTTGAAGCAGGACATATCAATAGATTGAATTGGCCAGCCAACTCGCCTGATATGAATCCTATTGAGAACATGTGGGATTACATTGCTAGAGCCATTCACAATCGAATCAACCCACCCTAGACTGCAGATGAGTTAGTCATAGCGGCGGTAGAGGAATGGAACAATATTCCACAAGACACTATCAACCGCTTGATTATTTCAATGCACAGACGTGTCCATATGTTATTGCAACGTCGAGGAGGACATACCGACTATTAGTCAGTATACAACATGTTTCATTACTTTTTTTGATTCAATACATTTTGTCAACAAATTCACACATTAGTTTGTTTTTAATTTACTAAGTATCCCAGTTAGTGGAAAATACTCCTTTCACAAAAAATAAATTCAGAAAACAATATACTATTTTAAATATATTTTGTTTTTCTATCAAAATATTTCTTAAACAAAACTATGTGGGGGTCCAAGACTTTTGACGTTGTGAGTATTTTGAGTCAGTGGAATAGAAGGCAGTGTAGAAGGCTTAGATTTCCCATAAAGTTTTCAGGATTCATTTTTTTAAATTATAATGATAGTGCGTACCCAAGGTCCCCAAAGTAGGTTGCCTATAAACTATTGAGGGTGATCTGACGTCGTTGGAAAGGGCCTAACTTTAACTGTAGATGGGGGTCACTTTGATGCTTCCAAAAACCTATATTTAATGTGTCTCCTGCACTTTATAACCGAGATACAGGGTGTTTTATAAATTTATCCTATTTCTTTCGAACCTCATAACTTCCGAGTTACCCTGTAGATTATTTTGAAATTTGATACACGTAATAACCATTACCTAGAAACTCCATCAAAAGGTTTTCCAAAAAGATAATGCAGGTCCGGCTTAACAAAAAATTTCGAAACTCGTCTTTCCTAAAAACAACAGTCTGTTTAGAGATTTTTTTTAAAATTGCTCCTTATAATTGGAAAGAGTATAAATAATCGAATCTACTTATTTCATTTTTATTTTTCCGTAGACAATTTTACTACCAAATATGTACCGTCAAAGTTATAATTTATGCACGTTTTGGGAGTTTAACAATGGTATCGGAGGTTTTTTTATTTTTTAGCTTGAAATGAAATCTATTTAATGCATCTAGAGAAGCATTCTAAGAATTCAATTGAGTTTGTATGTTTACGAGTACAGACCACTGAAAAATGTGAATACAGATTTCAAAATAAAACACCCTGTATCTCGGTTATAAAGTACAGAAGACATATTAAATATAGGTTTTTGGAAGCACCAAAGCGATTCCCATCCACAGTTAAAGCTAGGTCCTTTCCCAATGAAACATCCTGTATATACAGAGTGGCCCAAAAGTTTGGAAACGGTCAATTATATGGTAAATTGTTCGTCCCAATTGTACAAAATTTGGGGTACACCTATTACGGAGATTCCTTATTTGATGCTAGATTTGCCGTTCATCGTATATTATTAGCAACTTTGGCTCTTCAAATTCATCACTCTGTATTTTCTAAAAGTATTGGAATCTCCTATTTTATACGAGCTCAACACTTATGATTTTATGTAATCTGGAAGATTTAAAGGTCGCATTCATAGTTTGCGACACGACCGGCTTTGGAATCAGTGAGTTCGTAACAATACATAAAACATAAGTCTGACAACGCCTATTTGTAAACTGAAATTTTCAAGTATAAAAATAATCTTTAGTATTGAAATCCGATGAGCGTGGAGGCCCTTCAATTCTACCAAACCATCGTCCGGGAAATATATAAGGTCTGTTCTCACAAGCATCACAGACAGTCTTTGATAATCAGGATTCGGCGCGAAGGCCCTAAAGTGCTCTCGGGAGAACGTTTTAGGGTCTTTGCGCCGAATCCGGATTGTCAAAAACTGTCTGTGATGCTTGTGAGAACAGACCTATAATCATCTAAATAACGCCGAACATTTACACCAAAATGAGCTGAGGCTCCAGCTTGCTGAAATCATATCTGATTAAAATTGGCTCTAAACAAGTTTCTCAGTGTAGGTTCAATTTCAGTTCTAAGTAGAAGTTCATATTTATCTGACGTTCAATTTCCTTCGATAAAGAATATCCCAATTAACAAAATCACAGCATTCTATATTTAAACGCTAAATTTCTCCAAATCTACATATTTTGCAGTGTTTCTGTATTTAAGACCTTCTATTCTAAATAAAATCGTAAGTTTTACATGCTTGAGCTCGTATTGAATAAGAGATTCCAATAATGACTGAATATAAAAAACAAAGTTACTAATAATATAAAAGAAGCAGCAAATCTGGCAACATTGCAAATATCAAATCTGGAATCTACGTATCCCAAAATAGGTGTACCTCAGGTTTTGTACACTAAAATTAGGACTAGCAATTTACGAGATAATTGTCCGTTTTCAGACATTAGGGCCACTATGTATATATCAGCGCATTTTAATCGAGCTTCTGATTTGCTGAAGGTTTGTAGACAACCTGTGTATACTTTAAGAACCTTGGACATGCAGTTGTTATTTTTTCTTGTACAATTTAACAGTTGAAATCTTCCAACTTATTTCCCTTATAATTTAGGTGAAATATTAGAAAGTATTAAAACATCTGCAACATAGTGATTGTGATAAATATAATGGGCAATTTAACCTCTTATATAATCATAAATATTTATTGTTCAACTCAGTCCGTAGCGGAAACTGACAAGTCACGAAACTACTACATATCAGTCAGTGACCGAATTTAGTAGTTCGTATCACGCTTTTAAAAGCTTATTTAGGGCCAACAATCCCATCATAATTAACATGCTAGAGTTTCTGGCCATGCTCAAGAACATTCTATTTAGAAACATACATTTTTCAATAGTAAAATATGTTCGAAACTCAAAGAAATATTGAAAAAAAGACATAGTGAACATCTCAGTTGCTTCAGAAATAAGGTACAGGGGGGCAGGGTGAACCATGGCCTACCCAAATCAATCCACCCCAATTCCTCAAAATATCAATCTATTAAAAACATTTTATAATGTTCGGCTCTTTGTTCTTTCATCATAAGATTCCGATTTTATATTTGGCCCCCCTAATAAAAACGCCTAAGCACGCCTATGAGGTCCACACTGTAACATCGGATTTGACACACACTCCCTAACAAAATTCAATTTACCTCAAGTGACTGCCGTTATTTTTTCGAAATAATTAGCCCACAATTATATAAATATTATATTAAAATATTTTCGATTTTATTTTATTAACTTGACCTCATTTCACGTATGCATGCTCCTATTTTATTTAATTACAATATCTATGAACGTCTATGCTATTGTTCGCATTTAATAAAAAAAATAAAATATCTTATTAATACCAGTCATCGGCATAAATTCAATTTTCGGAGCTTCTTCGACGTTACAAATAGAAGCGAACTCGGTTATCAGTTGACTTGTTTTTTGTTGGGGCAAAAAAGTTGCAGCTACTACCTACGATGAGCAATAAACAAAACTTAATTATACCTGCTTGTATTAGGCAGCATTACTTGAATCTATTTCGAATAAGAATGTTTAAATTCGGTCGGTGTTGTATCTATCGGGAATTCATTTAGAATATAAAAACTTTTATTTATGAATTTAATATTGTGATTTTTGGAACTTTTATAGTGGAAAATGGTTTTATGAACATTTTCGTGGGAATCATGGTCCCATTGCTGCGGAAAGAATGCCTTTCGTCTAGATTTACTTGGTAAGTTTTTAAAATTATTCTTATTGATACTGATATGAAAGGAAAATTATGCTTTATATTGCTTAATTATCTATTATTGTTTTATAATGCATTTATTAGCTCTCCAGTATGTGGAGAAACAATAATTTAATAATTTTTTTTAATATCCTGACCAGGATAATCAGGATTAACTATTAATAATACAGATGTCTGAATATTTAATCGGGAGCTTCGTTTAAAAGCTAATAATGCAAAAAGGAAATAATAGTTTAAAAAACAAGATTTTATAGCCGATCAAACTGAAATGTGAGCAATATTTTTTGGTTATACAGTACAAACCCCAACACTTTTAGGGCCCGGAAAACTAAAATTATTTTCCTCACAATGCCATTTCAAATACCACTTTTTTAAGTAGATATTCACAGGTTATTTCAATAACAAAATGTCACTAAACAATAAACTAGAGGTGTGCATATTTTAAGTTCCGTTATCCGTTATTTTATAGTATATTAGGTAGGTACCAAGTGTAAAAAATGTTTTTCACACTAGGTGTTTACTATACTTTTTGTACGACCTTAGAAATTATACAGGGTGGGGGACTATGAACGAACTATTCTCTGGCGTCTTAACGGCAAATAAAATTAGAAAAAATAAGACGTAGAATTAAGTAGATTACTCATGACTATAATTTAAAAATACTTTGGAATATACAGGGTGCTCCAAAAAAGCGTGCCGTATCAAAGTTAGGTTCCTTTAAATGGAACACCCTGTATTTTATCACATTTTTGAATTGTACTATAAAAATAATGTAAGTTCATTAACATTTCCCTATACCTATCTAGTTCAGTTTCCAGGATAAATCGATTTTACATAATTTGTAGAACCTCCGAAAAAATACAATAACTTCAAAATAAAAACGAATAACCACATTTGCTTTACACCATCTCACTATAAGCTTTTAACATTCCGTTTCCAATATTTACTGGTATGATATCATATACAGGGTGTTTTTAATATGACAGTATAACACTAACCATTTAATACATAAATTTCTGGCTCAATTTAAATGGAACACTCTGTATCTGTTGGGTCTGTTAAACGTGGGAATTTATTACCTTTCAGTTGGTATTAAGGTTGCCTATATCTAACTCTGATAGTTCTCGAGAAATTTTGAATTTGTTTTTTAATATTCAATTATTTGCT
>CAJUYG010000503.1:95988-116016 GCA_910591675.1 Galerucella calmariensis
CTTCAACTGAAGTGAGCTGAGATCTCAGTCAAAAAGAACACACCTATTGATCTGTGCACACTTTTTTATGGCGTGAATTTCCGCTTGAAAAATACTTTTTCCCAAGTTTTAGACCCGCACACTATCCCAGTTTCTTCCATTGCTTTTGAGTACCATTGAATTCAATTTTTTCCAAGTCTGGTAATATTTGGATCCTATTCCTTCTTGTTGCTTAATTCCGTAGTAAACTTCTTTAAAAATTTATATTTGTTATTTATATTTTTTCTAAGAAGTGAGGAGGTAGTTTTTTTATAATTTCAATGTAAATTCATACAAGCATAGTTATAGTTCCCCTTCTCTAAAGTCGAAGTAATTATTGTAAATATTGGACGAAAGCATACGTTTTTTTGTGAAAAATAACTCGAAAATTCGAAAAACTGACCTTGAGAGAAAAAGAGTCTCATCCGAGGGTCAATAAACTGCGAAGCTCTAACCTGAAAATATCTCCTTCAATTTTATAACATTCATAAAATCTTTATTATGATTATACTTAATACCAAGCATTGTATAGACGAAATGGCCTACACTATGTTGGCTGATTCAGTTATCCCTTAATCTAGAAAATAAATGTATATATATTCTTGAAAAACGCGTAAAAACAGCTATGAAATAAAATCTTTATATAACATCAATTTGGATAAAGTTTTAATAGTAAGTGGCATCAATAGAATGTCACAACTTTTTCCCTTTTTTGTTGAATTACTGGGCTCTGGAGTTAAATGCTTGAAATACATTTAAATGATATTTTTTTAAATTAAATCGGATGTTAAACTGTCTGAATTATAAAGAATTATAAAGATGTGCTTCACCAATGAATAAGTCACATACTTTCAGCGAGTTTTCGTTTTCATTTTAATATGATAATTTTAATACAAATTTTTTTTTTGATAACCCATTTAAAAAAGACATGGGTGGATATTATTATGAACGTTTCTCCCAAGAATTAACTTGTCAATTTTTATCTAAGTGCTTTGTAACATCACGATTAATCTCAAATCCACAAACTAAAATAAAGTGAACGTTCTTACCTCTCAGTCATCTATTTTCGTCTTGTTTATGAGTTAGTAAATAGCTTTCTAATAGTCGATGATAAATCTTAAAAACTCCGTGACGTCATTGACTGAATGAAAGAAAACAGATTTACTATCTTCTCAGTTAACCGATGAAAATTTCGTAAATATTATTTCTAAATCGAATAATGTAATGCTCCGATAAAAAGAAAACTCCAATAATACTATGTTCAATAATGTGAATTGACTGAAGCTGAATCATTATGAAATTCGATAGCTTTAGGAGTTGTTAATTCGATTACAGCGCGATCTAACGGGACTAATTGTGAATCTAAACCATCCAGTTCCTTACTCAAACTCCCACAGAATATTTCATCAAAATCGGTACAGCCAATATAATACATTGCGGAAATTAATCAAATTGCCATACTTCGGGTACACAGCCATAGCTGTCCCTACCACGACCGTCAAATCATACCAATAAATTCACTCAGATCAAGCCCCGGAAAGGACTAACTCTCCTATAACAGGGTAGAATCAAAAATCTCGCTTTTGCTCCGCAATATCCGATGAGGGATAATTTGAATTTCAAAACTGCAATTAAAATCATGCTCGAGCAAAAAAAAGCCTTGGCGGGTCGCTAGTTGTACATATGAACTTTCCTCTTGAATCACTCTACTGCAAGCGTCAAACGTAATGGCGAGCCCGCCCCCATGCGCACAATCTCATTTTCAATGTTACCTCCCACTACAGTTTTTGCAAGACATATAAATGCTCTGTACAGAGGCGTATCATTAGTTGTCCTCCAATTCTGTTAACGTTTGGCATTGTCTGAATAATTTTTGTGGTATAGATACGACACTGACCGGCGAGGTTCTTATCGTGATCCAATAGTTATTTAGTTGGGAGAGTCTATACCCGCCATCATCAAAGATTACAGAATAAAAATATAAGATGTTTCACTCGTTCGAATTTATCGCGTAAAGCACCAATGCCGCTGGTGACTGTCTGGTGACTGTCTGGTGACTTGGATGGTACAGTACGTTGCTACGTCTTTACTTGCATTTAATTTGGCATATTATACGAGACGTCGCCCGTCGAGCGCTGTTATTTTAGAACGGTGTTTATTGGTTGTTCGTGTTTTATATTTATGTTGTATAGATTTTTTAAATTTATTAATTAATTGCTGAAATGAGCAAAAAGTCATATTAATATTTTTCTCCTTAATAGCAAAGCTTAAACACTAAATATTTTGTAATATTTGCTAATACAAAATTACGGATTTATTTTTATAATAAGAATATTATATAAACAAGTACATTACACAAAAAAACACAAAAATTCAATTCTATAGCTAACCAAAGGGGAATTGGTCAGTTCCTTTTGAACGAATTAACTAAATTTTCTTTTTATCATCCATGTAATCAATTTCCTTTCAAATATTATGCCAGTCTCTATACCAGAGTCCGTATATATTTTACTCCCAAATGTATATTGAAAGATTTGAAAAACAATAGAATAAATTTAACACATAAACCAAACTCCAAACTTAGTATTTGACAACATTTTAAAATTTTTTAATAAAGGTATCCTGCAGCTGCTTCTCTTTTTACTGTTTTAACCTTGTTAATCCAAAAAATACGCGTTATTTAAAGATCAAATTTAAGATTTAGTGACCCTTTTATTCTGGTGGCTAATGAGTTTATTTAATTGAATTTGTGATAAATATCTGCTAGATTATCAATAAGTATCACAAAATTTTTAAGATGCTGGATAAGAACTGTGAATTGATTCATTTTAAAAATTCAAGTTTATTTTTTACTTACCTTTTCAAATTCATATCCCGAACATTTTTCGAAATAATTAACATTTAAAAATAAACCTTTGTGATAAAGAATCCTATTAATTTAAATATATATTTCTCTAATTACCCCTGTATAGCTTAAAATAAAATAAGCTTTTCGAACTTCTCTGGTATCTACCGGTCTCGTTATTGACAACAAAAGCGAGTCGTAAACATAATTTATGAGAGCGGCGTCCGTTTGGGACAACAACTTGAATCAAACCACCCTGGAGTGAAACATCTTATATTTTTATTCTGTAATTTTTGCCATCATGTTTGACGCTTGCAGTATCTAGGATAACAGACAATGGAAGCGACTTTATTTTATAATATATTTTTAAACCTTCGGTTGGTTTTAGTTGGGTTTTCTACGGATCTCTTATTTTTTCTAGCAATAAATATAGCCTATTTTATTAAGAGATAATGTAGCTTTCTAACGACAAAAGAATTTTTGAAATCCATCCAGTTGTTTTTAAGTTTTTTCGTTAGCCGGGCCACACATCAAGGAAACTAGAAACGAGAAATATGAAAGATGAAATCTGAAACATGAAATGGAATACGAAACAGAAAGTTTGTGCTTCATTAAAGCACAAACCAGAGTCAAATTAAATTATTTTGTTTCATTTAGCAATGGACATCGATGATAATTTGAACGCAGTAGTTGGGGTTGTAACCATATTATTATTAAAAAGCACAAAAATAATTTAAAACGAAAGAAATACGTTACTGGGTACATCCGTATAATCATATAAATGTTAAACATGGTTCTTATATAGTGTCGAAAAACATTCGAACAAATTTCAGTCTTTTTATAGAATGTCTCTAAACATATTTAGTAGATTAGTTTCCATTGTCAAGCCTCACATAATCAAATCCTCCTTCTTCCACTCATGAAACTGATCAAATATTGCCTGCAACCCGAAATAACGAGCAGCAAGAAAAAAAATATAGAACAGAACCTATTTTATAAATAAACACGTTTCTACAGGATTTGTTTCGCTATGACGTCACATGAAACACATTTTGCTGATGTGCCTATTCTCATTTCGGCAATGTGTACTTATTTTATGAAACGTGTTTCATGTTTCTCATTTCACATTTTAAGTTTCATGTTTCTTTGATGTGCGGCCTCCCTTAATACAAATATTTCCTCTTCATAATATTTATTATACATAACTTATTTATAAATTTGCCCAGCTTTCTGATGTTATTGAATCTGTGTATCTGTAAAGTAGGGAGGGTGAGTGTAGACTCACAGCAACTTAGGCCACATGTGACCCATTGTACATCCTCCCGAGGAGTTGTCCTCCTAGGTCATCGTTCATCCTGTCTTTCCCAGGAAGGTGGACAGGTCACTAGGAGACATCTCCTTTATATCGGCAGGTGTAGGCCAAGACTCACCGAACACACACTCTCTTATTGACGATAACTCCGGACACTCGCATAAGACATGCCTGACAGTTTCATCGTCCTGTTCACACATCCTGCATAGAGATGAGTCCACTAGCCCCATAGTATGGAGGTGTTACCCAGTCAGAAATCATACTGTTAAACGTAGGTTTTTCCTGGCATCAAATATTTCTTCGATGCCAACTTCCCAGGATCGCCCAGGGTGATCCTGGCAAGACTGCATCCTTTGGTTCCATTCCATCTCTTAAGGGATTGAGCATGGGTGTAACGTTTGGCTAGTTAGGCAATTATCGAAGTTTTTCGTCCAGCTGCTTCCCTGGCTAAAAAATTGGCAATGCAACTATCTTTACTCTTGTCGTTCCCTTTAACCCACCTCAGGATAATATTGTTATCTGCCCTGGCGTCAGCTAAATCTTGGTGGCACTCTAGTACTAGCCCCGATATAACACATGTTCTCTGTTTAAGCCTAGGGCTTGTTTACTATCAATGCAGATTGTTATGTTTTTGCCAGAAATTCCTTTTCTGTTTAGTTCTTTTTTGAGTTATTAAATGTTGAAAATCTGAGTTTTAGTAATTACTTACTGTAAATATGAAAAAGATAATTTATCAAAGTAAAAGATTTACAGTATATTATATATTTGAAATCAGAAAAAAAAGATCATTCCAAAAATATGAAAATATACAGGGTGTCCCATTTAAAAAAGAACTATTATTTTTTGTATCCCCTTAAATTTGCACGCTACTGAACTTTTGATAGGTTATTGAGAAAATTCAGCTGTAACCAAATAACTTTTATTCAAGATTTTTTTTTTCTAAAAGTAATAGTAACGATAATAGGGGGTGGGTAATTTATAATGAATAACCCTGTACATCCTGAGCCTTCTTTCGTTTTTGAGCCATCTGTATATATGTGTATTGCATTTGCAGCATCTGACTCTGTGTTCTGTTTTTGAATACATAATGATATGGATATTTTTCAAAATTATTTTGCAGCTTTTATTTTGACACAGAATCTCAAAAACATTGTAGACATGAAATTGAAAGCTTCAATAAAAAAAGGGACGCAAAATAAATAACAATTTTATACAAATAGCGAAGTAAAGAGTGACTGATGATATATTGACGCATAATATGAATATTTTACTCTAGATTTTAACATAAACTCATCGATCAAATTGTAAAATTGTGTCAAGTGGTCAATCAGTTTTCCAGAATACAACCGACAGGAGTATAAAGCAAAATAAAGAAAAACATTGTATTGACATTATAATTATTTTCAGTGGTAGAACATGCATTTATTTATTCATATTTGATTGAAAATAAAATTTGCATTTTGGTATTTTCTTTCGTTTCTTTGTGTAATTGATACGAATTCATATTCTTATGTTGCCTTTTTGTGTTTTTATACAGGGTGGTCCTTAAGTAATTGTAGTAAGAAGTACTGTACAATCTATACTTCAAAATATTGCGATTTAAACCAACTAGCCTCAATAAAATGTTGATATTAAGAGATACAGGGTGTTAAACATGAAATTTTATTTTTCGTTTTTTACAATCTTTAAGGCTTTTTTGTCTGCGCTAATGTAAAAGGCAAAAAAGTTTTGCGTACATTTATGCCGCATACGTGGCCTATGTGGCGCCCTCTACAAAATACGTCGAAATAGGTACAAAATTACGATTTCTCATATCCAAAAACCCCCAACCTCAAATTTTTGTGCATATACGTCAAAAAGCTCCAAAGTTATTGTAAAAAACGAAAATTAAAATTTCATGTTCAACACTCTGTACCTCTCTTAATATCAACATTTTATTAGGGCTAGTTGATTTAGGGCCGGTTTTACAATAGAGATTTATACTAGGTATAGTTATTCTGAGAATAAAGTTGTACCAGAATTTATACCTAGTTTAAAACTAGTTGG
Organism: Galerucella calmariensis; assembly: GCA_910591675.1. Classification (NCBI taxonomy): domain Eukaryota; kingdom Metazoa; phylum Arthropoda; class Insecta; order Coleoptera; family Chrysomelidae; genus Galerucella; species Galerucella calmariensis. Next base: position 102,210 of record CAJUYG010000503.1, read on the forward strand.
TTTTACGATGCTTTTTTACACCGGTATAGCAATTCTTGGAGTAGTTTTAAACTAGGTATAAGTTCTGATATAACTTTATTCCCAGAATAACTATACCTAGTATAAATCTCTATTGTAAAACCGGCCCTTAAATGGCAATATTTTGAAGTAAAGATTGTACTGTACTTCTATCCTTGAGTATATAATCAAGGCTTCTATGTACAATTACTTAAGGAACACCCTGTATATCTGTTATAATCTCTACTGACAATTTTATGTTTTGAAAATTCCTGATTTGACCATGAAACATGAACAATTTTCAGCAATAAATTGACCATCTTGCATGTATAATATTCAGTGGGCAAAACAAATAAGAAAAAAACAATTTCTTTGGATTTACCAATGTCGTTGGTGAAAGGTGTATTTATTATAAAATTGGCAACAGCTTTTCGAGAAACTGAAGTACGCACCTTCATGGCGTTGCTTTTCATGATTCAATCATGCGTTTTTTCACTTTATGGCCTCTTGAATTTAAATATTTATTACTTCAGTACACATTTCTCTCAAAATACCTTAAAAAGGGGTTTTTCATGTTGGTTTTTTTCAATTATTTGTCTATCGTGTTAATGAGATTTTATCTCCTTGTCCTCAGTCACGGACAAGAGCGATTTTGTTTAAACTGTCAAAAAATAATTTTTTGAGTTCGAGTATTGCTTAAGTGTATGGCCAGAATAGAATGTTAATTATTAATGTTAATCTGTTTGATGATCCAAGCTCCATCTTCTATAAACACAATTTCTTCATCAAATTAACTGAAACTGAATTAACTCATCTTCTGTGTATTTGTATACTTTCCACAGATTGATGTTAGCTGGAGGTATTTCCTCTAATATAGATTCACTGCGTGAGCATGTAAGACATTTCCATTAAAACGTTAATGTAAAATACATTCAATACATCTTTCTGGAAGGTTTTCAGTGGAAAGGTAATCGGACGGAAAAACTCATCCTAAAAGGGAATCGTTATAATTTATTTTCGTTTACTTCCGGCCCTTCATTACATTTACCGGTTTTCTTAAAAAGATAATTACTATTACTTGAACTGAAATGAGCTTCAACCCTTTGTTAGGTGAGATTTTTTCATTTAAAAATTCACACAGGTACGTTCGTCCAATAGAAAAAAGTTTTCCTTAAACTTCGACGTAGTTTGAACGCTGTTTTGAATTGTAAATGGAATTTGTGCGCTAAAAATGTTTTCTGAGGGTTACGGTGATTCAACTTTATCAATAATATGAGCGGTGGAGATGTGGTGGGAGATTCTACTTGCTTTGGCCTGTCTCAACGACCCCAAGTGTATTTAACGTCGTTTAAATAAAGATAATGATGATTGAAAATTATTGTGTAAGTCTGGGAAATGCTGAAACGGGAATTTCAGTGTTTTTTTGACATTAAACGAGTTGTGTTGGAAGGTATTGCGTGTTTGTCGAAAGCTGATTGGAAGCGACATAACAAGAGCTGCAATGCATGTCGCTTTATCCTACTGACTGCGCCAGTTAAATGAATTGATCGGAAGTTTTTAAAAATAAATTTGAAACAACCAAAGGTTGTGCAGAGACAACGACAATAATAAGAATGAATATTAGACAAATTAGAAAGCTTTGAATTTCTTTTTTCAACAACAAAGCTGCGGAATAAATGACAGAAATATCAAAAAAGAACTCGAAATGCTAGTAACCAATTTATCAAGGCAAAAAATACAAAATTTGCTAGGTTAATATATGATGTAAAAATATTGGGAAATTGTCGGGTGAAGTTAATTCATGTCTGTATATTTTTAATTGTGTTTCCATAGAAAACAATAACTTTGTAATTATATATATTTTTTATTTATATTTTATTGTACTTACATACATGTAATTTACCTCGTAAGTTATTCTTTTTATTCACTAGGTACATCTATGCATCATTTTCTGAATGTATTTTATATCAAATGGTGAATAAAACTACATATTATATTTAAATAATAGGATTAAGCTTGGCGATCAATCGGGTATCTTGCAGCACCGGCACAGATTATAAAGAGAACAGATACGGAAGCTTGACAGAGAACAGTAAAAACAGAGAGAGATGGGTGGACATACCCATTTAAATGCCCATCGTCTTATGTCGACTCCGTTCGGGCTGCTTCGCGAAATTTGTCAACAGGGTTGTCAATTTGCATGATATTTCCTTCAATCTACGATCATAGGTCGAATATTTTATAAGCATTTTCTTAAGTGTGATAGTTATACAGATACAAATATTCGATAATTACTTGTTTTAAATCAATTTTATTAACATTAAAAGAATTATACAATCAAAAAGATTATTATGTATAAAAATCATACCATAAATATATCCTTTTTTCACAAACCACATCCTTGGCAACCATGCACAATAACGGTGACGGCTAACCTAACCTAACATAATCAAAACGTCAAAACATGCTCAAAATCGCTTGTAATCTTTGCTCAAAATTCATAACGCCAGTTTTGTTTGCTTCATTGTTTGAAGGTGTGCAATCGGCGATATTAATTGTGTTATTTGACTAATCGATTGTGCGTTGTGGTAATATTGAGTATAAAAATATAGTGGTATATTATTATTTTTATAAAATGGATAAACATCACAGCGGAGTGTATTGTTCATACAGAGACTGTCCAAATAAATTTTATTCGGAAAGAAAATTAAAGTTCTCCCGATTTCCAAGGGATGAGAGTATTTAATTTAATATCCCGGCATATGATAAAAGAAATTTTGAAGTTTTTGATATTAACTTTGGTGCTACAAATTATTATCAAAATTCTCCCTTGCATAGGTGTATATTGTATTCCCTTTGATAATAAATAAATTAATAATTATTTGTACTTTAAAATTTTGTTGACTTTTGTAATTATTTGTGTTATCTAAAAATGTATTTATTAATTAATCTCCCAAGAGTAATGACTATTTATAACAAATCATAGGAATGTACATATAGGTATTTGATAAATACATAAATATATATTCGATTATGATTATTGTTTCAATTTATGGCGCAGTCTTAAAGATTTAGTGGAAACTTCCAAAAAAACTAGATCCGGCACTAGAAATTGCTATTGTCCCCGAGTCAACATTGCAATTTGGTAAGAAATTTAGAAAATATTTTAAACTGGCAACATCGCGGCCATACCGAGTTAAAGGTCCAAGGTCATTGACGACGGAGCTGAAAATCGTTTGATGTTTTACCGGGATTCGTATCTGTTCTCTTTATAATCTGTGGCACCGGCTAGTTTTTCTACAGGGTGAGCAAGTATGTTCATATATCTAGCGTAGCGGAACGAGGGCAGCTGATAGTTAAGGGCTTCTAAAGCGTTTCCTGCATGTGTGACACACATAGCCGAAGAAGAAGTTGTTGCTGCTTAGTGAATTATCTCTTTTCTTTGACATGTAATTCTCAAAAACTTTGTGAGGTGTTATAATAATATACTAATAAATGCTTAAATGGCAAAACACATGAAAGTTTTGTATCAACATACATAGTGCTATAGTCAAATGCAGACTTATCATACGAGTCATACGACTCAACAAAGACATATTCACCGTTTTTGTTCTCTTTTATTGCGTTTAATCATAACTTGCAAATAAGATCCGTAAGATGAATAAGACAGACTTATACAATTTTGACGGGAGAAAAAAGGATATGTATTTAGTTTTCAGCGATTCTAAAAAGTCTTTCACAAGCGAAGTTTTTATTTAAATGTCAGTTATGTCACTTTGACAATTCAAAGTGATAATATTAATAATAAGAAGCAATTTTCCGGTATTTTGCATCCCCAAGAAAAAAAAATGGAACTTAATCTGATAGATTATTTCGAGAATAAATGAAAAAGTGGAAATTCGTCAACCAGTATGCAGGCAATATCAACCATCATTATTTTCTCCGGGTATATTTTTAATCTCACATTTTGGTAACCTTTGTGTCTTCTGGTTTGATACATATGGTTAGTGACCTTTGAACCCGCACGATAAAAGCGCCTTTGACTATATCTATCTGGCAGTGGACGCTTTTTATCCATTTCAAAGAGTTAAAAAAACTAATAATACTGCATAACCTTCAAGTGAATTCATACTTAATAGTTTAATATTCGTTAAAATATTAATAAACTTTTACTTGATTCATAGAGACAAGCGAAAAGCTACCTTACAAGTACTTTTCTTGCCTCTCATTCTACATTTAAAATTCAAAGTAGGTGGAATTAAAAGACTTCATTTACACCAGAATAAATCACCTTATTATATTCGTATTACCAGTGGTATTAAGAAGCGATACTGTGGTGATTCTTATTGAAATGATAATAGGCATGACATAAAATAAGAAAATCGTTTAAAAAGAGCAATTCAGTTGTCTTGAGACTTTTTGAATACAAAAACTATCCGGTATCTATCTGAAAAATTATACAAATTTGAATAGTTGATTGTAAATGAAATAAAGTCTAATGAATAAATCTGAACAGTTTAATACCGGAGAAGCCTTCCAAAATTACTTGAAACATTCAACATTTCATTAGAACCTGGTAAAGTTGGTGACTTCAAAAAGGCTATACATAATTCAGTGCTTTATACAGGGTGTTTACAAATTATACTTACAACGTTTGCATGTAGATTCCTCTCGTAAACTTGGACAGAATGATATGAGGATTAAGGGGTCCAGCACATTTACATTTCGAAATACAGGGTGTTAAAGTTTTGAAAAATTTTTAATTCTATAAATTTGAAATCGATGAATACATTGATTTGACATTTGGCAGGTTGTTTTTAAATGTAAAAGGGCATATTTTAATGGGAATATATTTTTTAATTCCTAATCCAGTGGTGTAGATTTGCAAGAATATGTTACCTTTCCACTCCCATTTTTACGCCACTGACATTTGAAACAATTTGTATTCAACTTTGTATTCCTCAATGTTTTTCACGTGAAAAGCGAATAACCTTCACATATAAAAAAATGTGTAGTTTTCAAGATATTTACTGATTTTATGAGTCTGCGATTTTCGATGAGTAAACGTTGCAAATTGTATATAAATGTGGATTGACAAAATTTTGAACATCTCTTGTAATTTGTTGGCTGCTTAATTCTTTTATTAATAAAATCGAAAATATTTTCAACAATCTTCTTCGAATGTTTTAGATGCGTTGCTGTTCCATAAATTCACATATTCCTGTTACATATTTCAACCATAAGTACTTGGGAGTTATTGAAAAAAATACAAGAAACAATTTTTTTAAATTAATTATTAAAAAGGCATGAAATCAATAAATATCTTGAAAACTACAAATTTTTTGATATGTAAAGGTTTTTCACGTGAAAACCATTGAAGAATACAAAATTGAATGAAAATTGCTTCAAAAGTCAGTGGCGTGAAAAATGGGATGGGAAAGGCAACATATTCTAAATGTACACAAAAATTGGAAAATATTTTTCCACCAAAATATGCCCTTTTACATTTAAAAACTACCTGCCTATTGTCAAATCAATTTATCTATCCATTTTAAAGTTATCGAATTGAGACACTAAATTTTTCAAAATTTCAACACCGTGTATTTCCAAAAGTAAATGTGCTGGACCCCTTAATCCTTATATTATTTTGTCCAATTTTGCGAGAGGAATCTACATGCAAACGTTGCATGCAAAGTATCATTTCAAAACACCCTGTATTTAGCCTCACATTTTATTTGCATCAAGTGTGTTCTAGACAAATTCAAAATCTTGGACACACTACACTCCCCCCATTTTTGAAGATATTTTAATATTTAATATTTCTTGTCAAAACTCAACTTTAAGAAAGTGGTACCAATCAAAAAAAAAAAATATTTTTCATATTTTAAATAAATTTCATTTACAAACAAATTCAATTCTCTTTTTTTTTAATATTAAATGATTGAAGTTGAAGTACCTTTAGAAGTAAAACTGAACGATCTCATTCTATAAGAATCCTCATCTTCTTCTTCAGCATTGCAATTCTGTCTATTACGAGAATCAGGTACGTCCAAGAACGCTGTAGATTTCCTTTGATAAACAGAAGTACCCCTTCTTTGCGATCCTTTTCTTTTGATATGCGGAGATACTTCAGGAGTAATATCCTGCTCGGCCAACTTCGGTTCACTGGTACTTTGACTTTTGACACTGTTCGAAGCAATTGACCGGTTTTTGACGGATCTTCTATTATTGGTTAATCTGGCACTCTGCGACCTCGCGGCCGGTCTTCTTCTTCTGGTACTTTCCGGGGAACCACCCGAAGGCGGAATCGCCTCCAAGCTCGTAGCGCAGATCGACGCCGAGCGGCCTTTGGGACGCGGCAAACCGTGTGTTCTGTCATCGGTCATGGCGAAGACTGACGCTCTCGACGTTCAAAACTCCGACGCTGCCGTCGCCGGTGGATGCCCGGTTAGTTGGTGGGTTATTTCGGGATTCGACATTTACATTGCGTTCGTTGTCTGTTATTTCTCTTTTGGTCAATTCGCGAGGTAGGTAGCCGGCAATTAATTTTATTGCGTTTCTTCAGTATTGATAAATTGATATGATACCAAGAAAGATTAATTAATTTTCTTCTTATTATTATACAAAAAGTTCCGTATTTGGATTGTTCAAAAATAATATATTATGCTTCATTCTCAAATAGTTTTTGAAACAAGTAAAGGCATCGCAGAGTAAAAATTATTATAACGCTTTATAAGTTTTTGAAAAATATTTTTCAAAGACAATGACCGTTCAACTAGGAAGCAACAACTACTTTCCGGGCTATAGGCCCCGACGGATATTGATTTACACTTCAAAGTCAAACGGAGCTGGTATATCTACAAGATATTTCAAACCAACCATTCTGGTTTGCATGGACACCACAAACAACAAGACCAAGGGGAAGGCCAGAAGAGAAATGGGGGAATCAAATAATTCATGATATTAGAAACTGGAATAAACTGAGCCAGGACAGGAAGAAGTGGAGAGAAATTGCAAAAAAGTACAAAAAACTATGAAGAAAAAGAGGTTTTAGATAACAAGGCGGAGTGATTCACCGCAATAAAGGAATCCAAGAGCTCCAAGAGGGAGCGATAATCATTTCTACAGAAATGTGAAGGCCAGTATATTCTGTTTTGCAATTAGAAGGGATAACATAGCTTGTAGACCAGTTTCGGCGTATTTGCGCCTCATTAGTACACGAGCTGTTTGTATTTGAAGTGTAATTCAATATCCTTCGGGGCCTATAACCTGGGAAGTAGTTGTTGCTTCTTAGTTGAGCGCTCACTGTAAACTGTATTCATACTTTACAAGTAAAGGCATCATACCTACTCGTAGCGCAAAATTGGAGAGACTCGTTAATTCAGGTATATACAGAGTGTCGCATCATTTAAGATCAAGACACCTCCTTATTTCACTGTTTGAAAGATAACAGTTCTTAATTTTTGCAGAATCATCAATTTTTTTTGGCTCACACACAAAATAAACATAAGATATTGTTTTATTTGATAATAAGCGTGCCATGGAAAGTAATATTTTGACATTAGTTTTCAATGTTCACCAAACAGACTAACCTATAAAAGTTCCTAGCATGACCTAGAACGACAAAATGAGGTTACAAACCCATCCACCTTAAGCGCTAGTTGCAGTAGAGTTGTCGAAATAGGCATGGAAGCTAAGGCCACAAAACACAATCTAACATGGGTAAGTTCGGCATGCTAACTCTAGAGTAGAGAGAGTAGAGCTGGAGAATTGAAAACACCCTGTATATGATAGTATACCAGTAAATATTGAAAACAGAATGTTAAAAGCTTCTTGTGAGATGGTGTAGAGCAAATGTGGTTATTCGTTTTTATATTGAAGTTATTGTATTTTTTCGGAGGGTCTACAAATTATGTAAAATCGATTTATCCTGGAAACTGAACTAGATAGGTATAGGGAAATGTTAATGAACTTACATTATTTTTAATAGTGCAATTCAAAAATGTGATGAAATACAGGGTGTTCCATTTAAAGGAACCTAACTTTGATACGGCACGCTTTTTTGAGGCACCCTGTATATTCCAAAATATTTTTAAATTATAGTCCTAAGTAATCTACTTAATTCCACGTCTTATTTTTTCCAATTATGTTTGCCGTTAAGAAGCCAGAGAATAGTTCGTTCATAGTCCCCCACCCTGTATAACTTTTTTCTCTTATTATTTTTTTTTTTCGGAATCAAACCACAATAATTTGTCCTTTGTGTCAGATAGGGACCAAAAAATATTTAATTACTAGTAAATCTTGACAACGGTAGCTGGAACGCTACCGAAACGTCGAAATAAAACATTATTGTGGTTTGATTCCCAAATATAATAAGAGAAAAAAAAAAGTAATGCCACAAGGAACGTACAGAAGATATAATATATAACCTCATTCTGCATTTTTAACACATCAATGACATATTTGAATCTGAAAGTATGGCAGCTGTGCAGCATTTGGAATATTTTTTAAAATGGAAATGGAGGTCAAGTAGGTAATACCTATTTTTGGAGGAGTTTTTATGGTCAATACATTCCCCAGATTTGAAAAAATAAGATTCAATAACTTCAAAATAAAAACCAGTAATATCTTCTGTTAATTTGTGTACTAGCTACTAGGTGTCACAGTTGATTGTTGCTGTCAAGTTTTTTAATACCTGCATTCATGCATTCAGTTTTGACAGTAAACTTTAGTCTACAATGGCTCGTTACTTACAAGAGAAATTTCCGGATGAATGTATTCCTTGGGTACTACCTGATGATTAGCGAGATTGAGGCGTGGGGAACAGCATTATTCAATTTGTTTCTCACATGAAACTCGATGGTGAAAACGGCCTCCATTCGATATAACGAAGCCTACACGTGTCATAAGTTGTAATGTTCAAATTGATTAATGGGGTGGCATTCTGTTCACACTAGCTAGTAGTCTTGAACATATATAACATAACACTGAGTCTTGAATCGATCTTGTCGATAAACACATTCCGTTCACCAAATTTGGTTGTTTTGGAGCGACAAATAGTTCTAGTTTCTGATACCCATAAGGTATCGCCTACGTATTTTCTATCTTTCCTTGTTAAAATATCAATGAAAATTGTAAAATCCAGGCGAAGTCGCTTAAAAGCGATAGCTAGTTTTTATGAACGGAATATTTGCTTCAATTTTCAATTTTATGATTTAAACTCTTGATGACATTTTTCACGTTTTTCCGTTTATAATGTTTGTTTGATTCCGTGAAATATTTCGATCCACTGATCAAAGATATAATGAGAGGTATTTTGTATGGCATTGAATTCCTTTGTATCCAAAAAATAATAGAATCAATTTCAATTACACCAGTTACTGTTTCAAAAAACCGTAATGGAGTTTTACTCTCCATTTTTGTTTTTGTTGCCAGAAAAAATAAATACCCCTTTGAAACATTGTTCGAATAAACTAAAACTATTGAACTGCATTTATTTTTTGAATTTCCATTAGTCGAACGAGGCATTTCAAATGTTTGAAAAGGTAAATGAAATTTTAGGATGACTTAGGGTTGCATATATAGTTCTTCTTTGATACTTCTTCAGACCTTAACTCTCCGGATCCCGGAAGTTCAAGGTAGGTCTAAAGCTACCTTAAAAGCCGCTTGACAGAATATACAATTTGCAAGAAATTGCGGCAACTTCTTGCAAGGTTAGTGGTTATATGATTGCATATTAGGAATCTTGTATGCTGTTTGACTTCAAGCAGTTCTCCTGGCATTGCTGCCAACTCTACCAAGAGTTGAAATTAAAAAGAAGACAGTAATTCATAAAATAATTTAATCAAAAATAATATACAAACTTATTTTTTCCACTACTAGCTGTAAAGCTTCTACTAGCCAACTGAGAAGTTGAATTTCTCTATTAGTGGTTATTAATTTTCTATTATTAACCTAGGTCAATAATGAACAAATAAAATATTTTGAGAATTCAGGGATAGTAGTTCACTTCAAGCAGTTCTCCTGGCATTGCTGACAACTCTACCAAGATTTGAAATTAAAAAGAAGACAGTAATTCATAAAATAATTTATTCAAAAATAATATACAAACTTATTTTTTCCACTACTACTAGCTGTAAAGCTTCTACTAGCCAACTGAGAAGTTGAATTTGTCTATTAGTGGTTATTAATTTTCTATTATTAACCTAGGTCAATAATGGACAAAAAAAATATTTTGAGAATTCAGGGATAGTAGTTCAACAAAAGCTTGTACAAAATAATTTTGTATACCTTTAACATATTTGTTGCTTGAAATTACCTATCAAGATAACATTATTTTAATGAAAATAACATTATTTTAAAATTCGCGCTCATCGAAAAATGACTGATGACATAACGAGTACGTTCATAATATATCGAAAACTGACAGTACTTGTCAGCCAAACGACGGGGTAAGCGCTTCTCGTGGCGCGTTTGTGTATTATTTTTAATTTTTGTTTTAAATTGGACTGGTATTGGGAAAAATTGTATATACACCATGGTGTTGAAGACATTTATAAACCTCTCACCTTATTCCGCTCGGGGCAAAGCCACTCCCGAAATAATCTTGGTGCTCGGTCAATAATAATAGTCTTCACCACCTTGGGCATACTATACCATTTTTCTTCTGAGGCTTTCTCAATTTTGAATAATAATAATATACATATTATACACCAAGGTGATGTAGACTATTTTTATTGACCGAGCACCAAGATTATTTCGCGAGGGGCTTGGCCACGAGCGAAATAGGGTGCGAGGCTTATGGATGTCTTCACCACCATGGTGTATATACAGTTATGTTCAATGAAGTGTTGTACACCGATTCTAACATCTTGTAAATAAGGCTTGTTGAAATAGGTTAGTATTATTTTTAAACTGACATGGCTATCAATCAAAGTCATAAAAGAAATCAATATGCCTCAATTAAATTTAGTTCAGAGAGCCATTACTAAATATTAAGGAATTTTTATATGAACAAATTTTGTTATTTTAAGTTTGCTGTTAATGAAAAATAAATATATAACTTTATTTATTAATATTTAGCAATATAAACCTTTATATTGTTTGCTACATTCTTGTACAACACTTTATCGAACTTTAGAAATGATAGGCAGGTTCACAAAGCACAACTGCTGTACAACACTTCATTGAACTCAACCGTACAATGATTTCCACTACTAGACAAAAATTAAAAATAATTCACAAACGTACTACGAGAAGCGTTTACCCTGTCGTCTGAGTTTTCGATATATTCTGAACGTACTCGTTATGTCATGAGTCATTTTTGGTTGAGTGCGAATTTTAAGCTGATGGCATTTTTATTCAAATAATTTTATTTTGATAGGAAATTTCAAGCAGCAAATATGTTAAATACAATCTCCTGGTTATACAAAATTATGCTGCATGAGTTTTTGTTGAACTATTATGCCTGAATTCTGAAAATATTTGAATTTGTCCATTATTGACCTAGGTTATTATAAGAAAATTATTAACCACTAATAGAGAAATTAAGAAAAAAACTAAATTTTACAGCTCAGTGAATATTTATAGCAACCGGGAATCATCAATAATTATTTTTATTTCATAATAAATCAAAGAAAAGTCAAATAATGAAATATAAATAATAGTTGTTCCACTCTCAGTTTACCAGAAATAGTAACATTCCATAGCAAGCTATAAAAATTTTATAGTAATATAGAAAACTTAACAAACGTAGGAAATGTTAAACATTCCTAAGTAACAAAAATAAATTGTATAACTAAATTTAGCACTGGTCTTCAATAAAAACGATCTTTTTATCGCCCATACATTATATTCGGTATAAATAAAGTGAACGAATTTATGTACACAAGGTCTTTGTTGGAAAAAAAAAACAATGGGGGCTTTTAAAACATTTATTTTCGTTATGTGACTGCTCACTGCAATTTCGTTATCTTTATAGTCTTCGGCACTCAAATTAACGAATCGATTATTAAAAAAGCTGTTAATGGTCTCCAATTATCCAAATGTTGAGTGAAAAGGTATTTACGACGGGGAAAGAATGGGATTTATGTTATTTCAAGAGCAGTGCGTTGGTTAAAATGTTTATCTAAAATCGGTTGTTGTGCCGAACGTCGTCGATACTGTGTGGAAACTTATTGTTTTTGTAGCATTGAAACATACTTGTGCAAACTACACATTTCTAATGTGCTAATTAATGTTTCAATTTAGTTTTTGGGATTCTTTTTAATCAATATTGCTTTCTAGTGGTAGACATACCAACATGAAAATAATTTTCAAGTTTTTGTCGGGACACTTGTTATAAAAATGTAGCTGTAAAGTTGACAATTATTGCATCTTCTAGCACACTGAGAAGTTGAATTTCTCTATTAGTGGTGAGTCAATAATGGACAAATTCAAATATTTTGAGAATTCGGGGATAGTAATTCAACAAAAACTTGTACAACATAATTTTCTCGTGATAATGAGAGAAGCAAGGATGGGGCTATTTAGGCAGCAAAATAACCTGAGCAACGAAATAGTTAGATCAGGACACATATCCATTAAGGACATCATAAGTGGAGCCATTTTAGATATGAAAACAGACTAAAGTTGTCAGAATCAAACATGAGCCCCGGAAAATATGCGAACTAAAATAAGGTCATCGCAAGCAGCCAATCAAGAGTCAATGTCAACGATTGTCCATTAGTAATTGTTAAATATAATCGAAATAATATGACCGAGTGATTTCATCAACATACATCATTTTAATCATTCTGTATCAGTGTTGTCAATGCGAGGATGATTATCCGATTTTTAGACAATTTCACTTAATTGGATCCAATCTTTTTTTTGGATATTTTGTAGAAGGAATATATAAAATGGCTATTATTTTGGGGGATTTTCCATATTGACTGGGGTCGAAAACTTTATTTAGATAACCAATGTGTCCTTTTGGTAATTTTGACAAATTCTGATAATTTGAATAGTAAGTTCGGGTAATTTTCATTTTCACATCGGCAACACTGGACTATAACCAGTTCCTATTTTGTTGCTTTCCATAGAAACTTGACCCTTCTTTTTAATGACATTAATGCAGTCATGTAATTTAAAAATATAGACATTTAGGGCAAAGGGTAGTTTTAGTTTTGGTCCAATATAAATTTTTTTATTAATATTTAGAGTTTCATTTTTAGCAAGTTTGACTTTGTTTACATATCTCCTAACAGTTGACATTTATGGTATCGATATTTGGTTATCGATTCAAAATATCGAATTGTTACTACAAAAATACAACTACAGCGACATGAACACACCCACCAGGGCTCACGTGCTCCCGGCATCAGAACGGCTCCCAAACACACAAAAAAAACATGTTTGCTGCTTGAAATTACTTATCAAGATAAATTTATTTGGATAAAAATGCCATTAGTTTAAAATTCGCGCTCAACCAAAAATGACTGATGACATAAGGAGTAGGTACCTACACATGACCTACACTACGTTCACAATACATCGAAAACTTACAGTGTAGTTATCAGTCAGACGTCGGGGTAAACGCTTCTCATGGTGCGTTGGTAAATTATTTTAAATTTTTTTTGTCTTCTAATCGTGGAAAAAATTGTATATACACCATGGTGGTGAAGACATTAAGAGCGCTTTTAGACTAGACACTTTGTGGCCGGCTACTAGTGTCTGAAAAGATTCGCGCGGCTAAAAGAACATAGATATAAATTGATATAGATTGATATAAATTGATGTAAATTGATATAAATGATATAAATTGATGTAA
>CAJUYG010000503.1:116026-181149 GCA_910591675.1 Galerucella calmariensis
AGACACAGATGAATGTCTCTATTTATATTAATGTATTTTCAGCCATGCGATTCTTTTCAGACATTAGTAGCCGGCCACAAAGTCTCTCGTCTGAAAGCGCTCTTTTGAGTGTGTAAAATTTTACTTTACACGCACTAATTAGTTAATAAAGTAAAACAATTTTTTGTAGTCTCTTTATTTTTGAAAATTAATTATAATGATTCCTCTTCATGGAACATATCGGGATATAAAAATATGGTCGTCTTTTTGCCTTCATGTATCACGTTAACTTCGACTGTTTGATTGTAAATAGAAGACGAATATAAATCAGCTGGATTTGCTACTGGTATACCATTTACATGCGTGATTATATCACCTACCTTTAGACCACCCCTGGAAATATAATTAAAGGTTTAACAAATTTTAAATATAGGCCAAGTTAGTGGCGACTAGTACATGAACATTGCAGTGCTGCAAAGCTCCCAAAAAATATTGTGATTAACCAAAATATATCCTATCAAATATAAAATCTATAATATATTTTGTAAGGCATTCACATTGTCATAATGATAAAAAACTACGAGAGCAAGCCACAGCTTAAAGCGTAAGTAAAGTCCACCAGTGGAGTAACAAACCTATGTCCCGAGATCGTTGATATTTTATACAGGGTGATTCATAAGTGATGGGCCAAATTGTAAATAAACGTTCAGAAGGACAAAATAATAATATTTTCATCAACAATAATGGGTTTTAGTCTGCTCCTTACTGAGGTACAGGATGTTGAAGCGAAAAAAATAAAATTGATTTTTGTTAATAGATCAACTACTTTTCTACATAATGACTTAAAAATTGGGTATGAACTAGTTTTTGTAAGAGTAAACAAGAATATGTGAGAGGATTTGAGTTAACTCGTAGATGTCGCCACATGTGCCATATGAATTAGATGAAATCAGCTACAAATTTTTTATCGCTTATTATTTTACAACTTACTTATTTAATTTGGATAGCCCCATTATTTCTGTAGAAAAAAGCTATACTTCTTTGATCTTCAAAATATTAACGATTCTCGAGATATTTGAATTTTACTAATTCAATCTACTACATTTCACAGTGGTCGACGTAGCATTTATCTGTTAAGACACAAGCATGCCATGGAATGTTGACATTTACCTAACCGTAATTGATAATTGGTAATAATATTAAAATGAAACCATACAAAAATTACGTAATAAAACACATTTATTGTACGCCAGTTAATAAAACGAAGACAGCATTAGAACAGACCACCGTGAAATGTAGTGTAGTGAATTAGTAAAATTCAAATATCTCGAAAATCGTTAATATTTTGAAGATCAAAGAAATATAGCTTTTTCCTACAGAAATGATGGGGTTATCCAAATTAAATAAGTAAGTTGTGAAATAATGCGCGAAAAAAAATTTGTAGCTGATTTTATCTAAAGCTGATTTTATCTAATTCATATGGCGCATGTTGCGACATCTACGAGTTAACTCAAATCCTCTCACACATTCTTGTTTACCCTTACAAAAACTAGTTCATACCCATTTTTCAAGTCATTATTTAGAAAAGTAGCTGATCTATTAACAAAAATCTATTTTATTTTTTCCGCTTCAACATCCTGTACCTCAGTAAGGAGCAGACTGAGACCCATTATTGTTAATGAAAATATTATTATTTTGGCCTTCTGAACGTAGATTTACAATTTGGCCCATTACTTATAAATCACCCTGTATAGCTGGGTGGTACTCTTTATTGAACTCGATAGAACACTCCATTTTCAAGATTTTTCACTTTTTATTAAAGTAAGACACTTTTTTAAGTTGTTTTTTCTTAAATAAATTTGTAGTACCTACTTGAAGATCACTTACAAATCATTTAAACACAAACGTTTCTTATGGGTTTGTAATTCATAATTATTTAAGGGAAGATAAAGTGTTAAGAAAATATTTACGACTACTACGAATTTATTGTTTAAAAACATTACAACATAAAAAAGTGTTTTACCGCAATAAAAAGTTGGAAATACATATTGAAAATTGAGTGTTCTATCGAGTTTAACAAAGAGTACCTTTTATGTAGGAAATTTAATGAAGAATTGCAGACAAAAGTTTTTAGCTCCGAATACAGGGTGTTACAAAAATATGGACCAACAAAAGTATACGAAATCCTCGTACCACGCCACTGGCTTATTAAAACTTTACATAATCAATACTGTCGATGTTTTTTGAAGAGACAATAACCGACAAATGTGTATTTCTTCTACACCCTCTTCTACCATCCCTCTAATATACGGTACTTATTCACGGGACACCTTGTATAAACTGTGAACTATGGAGATGGTTTTCAACTGAATTAATGTAAAGATATTTCTTGAATATTCATATTATGAAGGAAAGATAGAAATTAAAGCAGGCAATTAGTAAAAAATTCTATTTCAGATGTGGCGCCTGAAAACAGTCAACTCTAATGAACTTTATAGATTCATTAATGCCTGGACTTGTTATAAAATCCACTATATCTTTATTCGCATTTTTCTTACTTGAAAGCGGCAGTTCCTGGTAGGATTTTCCAAACGAGCAGTCCTTGGCTAATGTCCTTGGGAATATTTTTGTTATTTCTGAGTAGCTCACTTAGAATTTCCGGTGTAATCGAAATGGTCGTAATGCCGAACAAATTTTTTCCCATAGGTCCAACGTACCGCATACCTTTCACTCTATATTTACTGCTCTCCAGAAATTTCTTGGCGTATTCTTAAAGGAGAACATTTTTGAAGTTATTCTAGGTGAATTAACCAAAAGCAAAACATTTTATACATAGGTATACGTTTCCATTTATATAGTCAAATGCAGTCTTATCATGCGGGTCATACGATTCAACAAAGACGTACTCGCCGTTTTTGTTTTCTTTCATTGCGTTTAATCATAACTTCCAAATAAAATCCGTAAGATGAATATGACAGACTTATGCAATTTTGACGAGAGAAAAAAGGATATGTATTTAGTTTTCAGCGATTCTAAAAAGTCTTTCACCAGCGAAGTTTTTAATTAAATGTCAGTTTTGTGAATTTGACAATTCAAAGTGACAATATGAATAATAAGAAGCAATTTTCCGGTATTTTGCATCCTCAAGCTAAAAAAAGTGGTAAGTACCTAATTATTTCGAGAATGAATGAAAAAGTGGAAATTGGTCAACCAGTGTGCAGGAAACATCAACCATCATTATTTGCTCCGGGTATATTTGTAATCTCACATTTTGGTAACCTCTGTGTCTTATGATTCTTTGATCCCGCACGATAAGAGCGCTTTTGAGCATACCTAGGTATTATGAAAGTTCACGTGACTATTTCACTAGAGTAAATTGATAACTGACAGAATTTGAAGCTTTTGAACTGGCAATTTTTTGTCTTGTCGCGGCAATTTTTTGACGTTTAATATATCAAATCTATGTGTATAAAATTCTATCACTCTGTGATAAAATCCAATATAAAATCTTTGTTAGTGGTTTCTAAGGAAACTAAGTTGTTTATTTATTTATTTAACTGTCTAAAAATTATTAAAACTGTTTCAAAAATTTAAATAAGTATTTTATTAACATGAATAATACAAGATTTGGAAATAATTCATTAAATGAAATAGAGAGTACAATTAAGCAAAGTATACTGCGAAATACAACGAAAACAAAAAAGTCTGCGTAGGAACAGCTTAGAATGTTTCTGGACGCACGTAATTATACGTTAGGAAACGATACTTATGAAGAAGTTCTAACGCGTTTACCAAAGAAGAATTAATGGAAATGGTAGAAAGCTATTCTGAAGATAGTCCTGATGGGTTACAAAAAAAGTTTTTTTCATTTATGTTCGTTCGAATTAGCATGACGTGGAAATGAAGCTGCAAATTGTGATATTAATTACTTTAAAAAAGATTATGATAATCAAGGTAATTTTACTGGCAGGGTGAAATATAATCCAATCTTTTCCAAAACGACACAAGGAGGATCAAAAGCTTTATCTGGCAGTAAGTGGCTGGTGAGAAATAATGCTAACAATAATTTGTGTCCCGCTCGTTTATTTTTAAAAATTATTGAAAAAAGAGAATCCAATCCCTATCTAACAACAACAAGATAATTTTTAACAGTACATCCAAATTGGGAGAAAGGAATATGGTACAAAAATTCACCATTGGGAATTAATGCAATTTCAAAGTGGACGAAAATATCGGCAGAATCAATGGGTATAGACACAAAAAAAATAAAAATAACCAATCATCCACATAGAGCTTCTACAATATCTGCATTAGCAAAAGAAGGAATTGGTGAACAAGAAGTAATTAATCTTACAGGACATTCTTCTGCCCATTCTTTGAAACAATATTCACAATTAAATGAAGAACACCATTTCCAACTTATAGAGAACCTTCGAGAAAATAAAAATAAAGAAAAGGAATCCTCAATTTCTAACTTAAATTCATCACAGGTTATGATGCAAAACAATCCCCAAAATAATGCTACAACGTACAATTATAATAATTGTACTTTTTACATAAATAAGTAATTTTTTTTTCATAATGTTATTATTTTTTTGGCTTTGTATAATTTGAAGTTTGCAATAAATAAAACGTTTAAACATATGATTTTTTATTTTTTCTCTCGTGAAATAGTCATGTCGAATACCACTCAATTAAAAATTTTGTAAGGTAAAATTTTCACTCTCGTGGTATTATATATGAAAATATAACTAAACTATTTATTCAAGGTTGAATTAAATCAAAAGTTCATAGAAATGCTGTGAAATACACAATTATTATAAGTATTCTGGTTGTAGAATGCAGCTGTCGGTGAATTAATGACAGAAGAAGATTTTTAAAAATGCTGTGTCTGTGGTACGTCATTGCCACGAATTTTTGACTATTTCTTTATGGACATCTTCACCCACACCCCCTTTTTGCGGGATTGGACACCAGCCGAAGCTCGTAACAAATGGTTAGTAAGCTTGATATTCTCTGTATTCCAACCAAAAGCTTTGGCTTCTGGGACAGCCCATTTGCTTACCGTACTTTGTCTGGCAGGAATATCTTAGAGTCGAATTAGACACTAATCAGGATTGATTTTATTGTTTATTTTAAGCATTCCGATATAGTCTAGGAGGAATCGGCGCATGAGTACCGAAAACTATTCCACCTCAATTTTTTTATGCGATTCTCTTCAAATTGCCCTACTTATGATATAAATGCATGTTGCCATGGGGCCATATTGTGCCATATTGTTTAAACCGAAATTGTTCAAACAATTGCAAGGAATTGTTATTTTTCAACCAGACAATTTTTTTTATATTCTTTATTGAAATACCAATAAAAAAGGCTCCCTGACATTTCACGATAAAGTTAATATTTCCAAAGATATGAATTTTTTATGGTTCGAAAAATCTCAAATTTGGGTACTTTCGGTCCATGAAAAATACAGTGTGTTTTCAAATAACACCTACAACGTTTGCATGTAGATACCTTTCGTGAAATTGGACAAAATGATATAAAGATTGAGGGGTCCGGCACATTTAATTTTCGAAATACAGGGTGTTGAAGTTTTGAAAAATTGAATGTTTCAATTTGATAACTTCAAAATGGATGAATGAATTGATTTGATTTTTGGCAGGTTCTTTTTAAATGCGAAAGGGCATATTTTGATGGAGAAATATTTTCCAATTTTAGATCCAGTGGTGTACATTTGAAAGAATATGTTGACTTTCCCCACCCATTTTTACGCCACTGACATTTGAAGCAATTTTTATTCAATTTTGTATTCCTCAATGGTTTCTACGTGGAAAATGAATTTCCTTTACGTATCAAAAAATTTGTAGCCTCCAAGATATTTAATGATTTCATGAATATTTCATAAATATTACGTTTGGCTCGCTTCTTCCTTCATCCTGATAACATATTTCTCAATTATGTAATAATTAATTCGCAAATGTACCCAACACCCGCACAGTCAACCTCGTTAGTCGCCATTTTGCTTTCAACTATCGGTTCCACATTCGTTGAAACATGAGAACCAAAAATTGATTCGATTTCAGTTGATCAATAACAATCGTTCAACTAAAATCGACTAGTGAGAGCGCGCCTTAAGTCAGCACACAAAATCTGTCAGTCACATCGTTTTTTATTCGCATTAGCTCCTACATTCTTCATGGAAACAATAAATCCCACGATAGATCGCCGGGTTCTAGCTCAATTACATGAAATCTAATTACTTACCCACAGGAATAGCAAAGGATATTCCAGACGTCAGCCGGAGATTGTTGATTCCAATAACGTCCCCATCTAAATTCACCAACGGCCCACCAGAGTTACCAAAAGTTATTGCCGCGTCCGTTTGGATGTAGGACATTGAATAATTCTTCAATCCAAGATCCTGTGCCGGTCTATTAACGCAACTTATCTAAAACGAAGGGTAGCATATAACAAAGGAACATTTAAGGGTAGAGGATTTGTGTTCATTACTTATGCCGTACAGGAACACTTACTGTCTTCATTGTTCAATATTTGTTGACGTGGAAAATATTGTTAATGTTAATAGTCTTGGAATTTGTTACAATGGGAGAACGCAAACAAAGCCCTTTTCAATGGAGACTTTTATAAATCATATTTCTCATATATGGGTGGAGATCCTTATTCGCTGTCAAGACGGTTAGATGGAGTATGTGCTGTCCGTGGAGTTTCAAAAAAAATTTCTTGTGAGAAGGGACTGTAGATTTAATTTGTTTGTGTTCGACAGCGGTCGACAGGAAATATTAGCGACTTTATACTCTTGAAAATCAGTTAGATCTGTTGAGGATTACGTTGGGATAATAGATTCTCCCGATGTACATTTTCAACCAATATACTTCTTTTTTCATTTATTCATGGACTTATATACAGTAACATTTATTTCAAGAAATATTATCAATGCCAAAAGTGTCAAACCCGCGCTATTTGATTTAAATAACAATTCTATATCTTGTTTTTAAACTAAGAGGAGCGATTTGAATTCAAGTTGGCATTTCTGCAGCCCAATGATTGGTAAGATTGCCGCCCGTTTCACACAGCCTTTTTAATACAACTGACAACGATATTTGTCAGTTTTGCGTTTGTATGGAAATATTATTCTCTTTATTAGGAAATTTTTAGCGTTTGCTGCTTTATTCTTAAATTAATATTATATTTACAGCAAAGTTGAGAACTTTTTTTATTACTTATCATCAAATTTGACATGAATTACTTGTGATAAGTGGCCATCAATGATGATTCAAATTCTGGACTTGCATTGATACTATATTGAACACGACACCTGCAAGCAAAACAATAAGCTTGTCACGTTATTACAATTAGAAAAGCCTGAACAGGGCCCCTCCGGAACACCCTCTTAATCTAGTTACTTTTGGTGGAGTGAGTTAGGTTTCTTAAAATGCTCTTTCTAGTTTAAAAACAAGGTATACTAAACAAAACCTACATAATATGTTACAAAGGGACGTTAACGTTATTCCATTTGCGTGAAACAGGCTAGAATTTGAGGTTATTAAAAGTCATAGGTTATCATTCTCAAAATAAAACCCATAACCATAAAACTGAATTCGCTTTGAACTGACAGCATAAAATGACAAGTGACAATTATTATATGATGTCCGACAAAACACCTTTTTTTTCTAGCACCATAGATATATATTATACTCCAGTAGTTCTCCCGGAGTGTTGCAGCTTTGACACTACCCTAAGATATTTCGCGCGAACATTGAGGACAGTAACCCAAGATATTTGTAACTTTGACAGACACAGGACAGTTGAGCTGACAGTTTCAACATACGACTGTTGACAGCTTTGTCACGTGAAAGTTGTGTCAAAGCTGTCATGTACATGATGTCTGTCATCTGTTATATGTCAGATTAAATCTATGTTGAGAAATACTTACAATTCCAACGGTAACTGAATTACTTAATGACAAAGGACTACCCAACGCAACTACCCATTCTCCAACGGAAATGTCATCACGACCAAATTTGATGCTGGGTACTTTTTCTTTAGTTTCTAATTTCAATAAAGCCAAATCAATGTTCATATCCACATCTTCTATTTCTACGTTGTAAGTGGTACCATCTCTTAAAACCTGAAACGTACTTCATGCAGTAGAAAAACCAAGGAGTTGCCTTAAGGCATGATAAAAAGAATAATTATTTATATACAAAGATAGTTGAATCAAAATTAGTGGGAGAAATCTAGGAATCTATAGAGTGGAAGACTTTGAGGATGTTGGATGAAAATCCATAGACCTTGGGTTCTTTCAATTGACAACTCATCCTGTAACCACAGTGCTGTCCTATTAAATAAGTGCATATTTTGCATTTCAAATGCCTGGATAAAATGTAGAATACTGTCTCACTCTCCAGCCTCAGTCTCCTCTGTAACGACATGTTAGAGTCATCAGTGACACACAAAAAAACGCAGTTGTTTAAATCATCTGATCACTGACAATCTATTTCTAAGTTGATTGTTGTCATTAGCAAAAATTTACGAAATGAATGAAGATACTTTAAAAAGTGTTGTGGTTATTTTAGCCTCCAGATCTCGGAGTAGCAGTTCATATGATAGTTCAACTTGAAATTTTGTCAATTTTTGACGCTGTTAATAGCGCCGTCGATACCTTGTAACCACATATTTCAAGTTTATTTCTATTAATTCGTCCATTTCCTTAACCGCTTCAAAAAATCGTTAGTTTTTTGAGGTTGAGCTGTCATTTGGTGAACCACCAAAATTATACACCACCTCGATACAACGGTGGAGCGGTTTGCAATTTTGGTTGATGCAACAGTAATGAATGAACGCGTCATTTCTTCAATCTACAATCCACCAATGAATATAAAAACGCAGTTGGTCGATTGGTGAATCTACCGCTGAATAAAATAGTCCAAGAGCTAGTAACGCACGTTTTATGCACCTTGAATTTTTTATTTAAAATATAATGTACGGGAAAGTAGATATACCTGTGTTGGCTTGACCCACCTTGGGACAACCAGGTAGTGCGCATCCTAAAAAGGTGTAAAAAAATATGACCCAAAAAAAGTGCTTGATTCAGCAGCCAACAACCAGTAATTGAAAGTTTAGGTAATTTTAAGAATACAACCATTTGGGCAGACAGTTTTGAAGGGGTTCATATTTAATAAATCCACCCCAAATTCAATTTTTTTTAATACAATTTGAAGTGTTTGATTCACGCTGAAATTTTAACAGCATCTTGATTAAATACAAAAACAAATAATTACAAAAAGCCAGACACTTTTTCCGGGGTTTAATTGCCGGCAAACATGGAAATTATTAATATTAATTATTATTTAACTTACTGCAGTTATTATAGACTGAGATTTATTTAAGATAACATGTGCGTTGGTAAGAGCCCATCCGTCTTCACTGATTATAAATCCAGATCCATTCGAAGTAATCAAAGGCTGTCCGTCGAAGTCCTTTTTGCTGGGATCTCGTATTTCCAAGTAAAAAACAGCTGGAGCGCATTTATTAACTACCGTGTTTATAAAATTGTAACGCTCTCTGAGAGATCCAGTTTTATCAGTATTTACCGCAGTTGTATTATCGATTAATGAATTATTATCAGTTTGAGATCTGGTTAGATCACCTACATTATTTCTATATTGAGTTATTTTGTGATTTGATGTCTTGTTTTTGTGTTTTTCCTTGAGAAAGTAATAAGAGGTTAAAACCGCTCCAGTTATTCCGAAAACAGCCAGTTTTTTTGCGTGCTTATTTATTCCACCTGGAGATCTTCCATATCGACCAAATTTCCTTAGGGATATTATTGTGGGGTAGTTTTTTGCTTGGCATCTTTTTATACCGCTAAATTTTGCTTGCGGTAGTAGAAAAACTATTCTATTTTTGCCGGACATACATTTTGATAGTTTCCCAAAAACAACATTCATTGATACCTTGCTTTTTTTCACATATTAGGTCTTGTTAAATATGGGTATTAAACATTTTGTATGTTTTTACTGAAAATTTAAATGATTGTGAGATGACGGAAGGGGGTGATCACTACTTGTCAACTATGGTTGACATTTAAATCAGTATTTATCTAAATTTTATATTTAAAATTCTGATATTGGAGAAGGCCATGCTGAGTCGGTAATTATTTTGACCACATAAAACTCACAGAAATCTAGAAACAACTTGATTTAATAATAAATATGTTTCGTCTTCTTTGATTGCTGCAAACGATTCAAATTTGCAAACTATATCAACATATATTCGGACATAACGTTTTTATTTTGACAGTTCTAACAACCAATCAAATTTTGTTATTTTGTGTCATATGAAACAACTTTACCCAATCGTGTCAACATAATTGCAATCGGTGCAATTAGCAATCACTATCACAGGGTGTGCTGTGATCACTATGACATTATTGGGTTTGATAACTTCATTCCAAATAAATTTCAAAATCAATCAATATAAAACCATACTTAAATCTCGATCAAAAATACTTCAACAAGATCATAATAGTATATTATATTTTTATATTATATTATTTGTATTTGTATTATTTTTGTATTATTTAGATAAATATAACAATGAGATTAATATTATTATTCACTTCAAATAAATAATAATTGACCGTAAGCAACAAAGTACACACCTGACAAGAACTGTCAGTATGACAGTAGAAAAAGACGTAAGACACATTGCCGCTACGAAAGTAACGCCTTCATAGTATTTTAAGCTCCCGATTGATTGGTTGCGCTGGCGCGTAATCTAAACATCAATCAATCAAATTTTTATAAGTCAAAGATTAGGGTTAACGTTTGTAGAACATTCAAACGGTTCATTATTGTGATATTTTGATTATGATTAATCACAGACCTGCCTTTTTTCCATTTCTTCCTACGTAATGTGATAGAAGGAGATTAACAATCGATGACGCACACCAAGAAGGGTATTATTTCAACCATAGTATATTATAGGCTTATAAATGTCTCCACCACCATGGTGTATATACAATTTTTTCCACTACTAGCCAAATTTAAGGAAAAAATTAAAAATAATTCACAAACGCACCACGATTTCAGATTTCGATATATTATGAACGTACTCGTTATGTCATCAGTCATTTTTGGCTGAGCGCGAATTTTAAACTAATGGCATTTTTATTCAAATAATTTTATCTTCAAAGGTAATTTCATGCAGCAAATATGTTAAAGACAATCTCCTGGGTATACAAAATTATGTTGCACACGTTTCTGTTGAAAAACAACTTTATCCCTGAATTTTCAAAATATTGAATTTGTCCATTATTGACCTAGCGCTACTTTCTGATGTGACAATAATTGTTGACATGTCAATTATTGTTTATGATTGTCAGAACATGGTCAGAACCACAGAGCTAAATACAAGTTTTGTGAATCGTAAATTATTGGTCGCGCTCGTCCAGAGTGATCCATCAATTCGTTATTCTGCTGAACGTGGTAATAAAACCATCTACATATATGTCAAATTTCAATGAATACAACAACAACTTAATTTTATTTGATAAATACGACAATTATGAAATAGGTCAGTGATTCCCAAAGTGTGCGCTGCGGCGCCCCGGAGCGCCGTGAGGCCGCCAGGCGCTCCTGATACGGTATAATTTGAGTTACGTTTGGCAACGCCGACGCCGCATCCGCTATTAATCGAGCCCGAGAGAGCAGAGCAAGCTTCTAGAATTTCCAGAAGCCCGTATTCGATCTACGCGTCGCTCGACAAGAATTTTCGCGAGGGCTCTTTGACAGTATTGGAGTTGTTTTCATTCATGTGTCTTGTAACTATAATAGTGCCAATATATTTACAATGGTGTTAAATAATAAAGTGTCTAAATATCTTCTGTATGTTCCTTGTGGTATATTATTCATTCTTTTTTTAATTTCTTGACAACGGTAGCTGGAACGCTACCGAAACGTTGAAATAAAGAATTTGAAAATATTGTGGTTTAATTTCCCAAGAAATTAAAAAAAGAATAAATAATAAAGTTTTATACAACGCTTGCGCTTTGCTACTGACTATACAGTAGGCAAGTTGCATGCAAAGTACATATTTTATACATTATACTTATGCAACACTTTGTTGGACACAACTTTATATGGATATTGCGAGTATGGGCGCCCTGACTAAATACTAAACCTGTGAATGCGCCGCAAACTGAAAAAGTTTGGGAACCCCTGAAATAGGTGTTCCTTTTAACCATTGAAAAAATGGAAATTGATCACAATAAATTGAGCTCACCACTTTGAAGCATACTATCAAAGATTACTTCTGTAATCTTTGATACTATGAAGAGTTGAACTTCCTGACACACTATACAATTTATTATTAAAATCGTAAGTCACCTCTAGCTGTTCATTCATTTTCACTGAAATACAAACTAAAATATCTCCAAAGAAAAATATTTATAATATGTTTTTAACATATGACATAAATTACAGTTAATGCATCATCAATCGGTAGCGTGTAGCGTATTTTAATTCTTATTGAAAAAATGGCGACTGATACCACAGCTCTCAATCTGATCAGTTGAAAAAACACGTGTTCAGCACTGAATCAGCAGGAAATTGATGATTAAATATAGATTCCAAATCGAACATAAATTTATTAATAATATCCACACCTAAGTATCTACAAATATAATTAATTTAAAACAACTATGTACAAAATTTCAATCCTAAACTAAATTTCCGTTTCCAAGTTTCTATATTTGAATTTATAAAACCTGTCGATAATTTCTTTGAACTCTAATATCAAAATAAGAATAGTTATCATCAAAACTAGACCGAATATGATTTTCAGGTAAAAATAATTTAAAATTATATATTCAGTACCGTCAACTTCGAATATTATTTTCAGATCTTTCGTATTTGATCTCGGTATAAGAATCACCGATGTTGCATCGATTACATATTGATTGTGTATAGCTTTGATCGTAATAAAGCCTGCGAAGGCTTTATCTGCCAAAGCGTTTGTCTTGATGAAAACCCGTGGAAAGAATAATGTGCAGTTGCTTCCCAAAGCCAGGGATTTTTCGCTTATCACTGGAATATAATCACCGTAATCTAAAAAATATAAAATATAAATTAATTTATTGAAAATTTGTTTTATGTGCATAAATTTAGATATTTCATTAAACTATACAGAGTGTCACAGAAGTGCACACCAAGAAAATTAGAGGGTGATTTAACAAGCTTATATTAAGGTCATTTTAGATTAGACACTTTTTCGTGCAATGTTTAGTTCAAGTTTTGGAACAATATTTGGAATAGATTTCTTGTGTGAAATATTGGCCAACTGTTTTTTGCTATTTTAGACTATTCCAATTTATTGAACAATATTTAGGTAGTTCAAGATTCTGCGCAGTGATTTGATTTCATGATAAAATAAATATAACCTTTTCAAAAAAATTTTTAGTTATGGAACCAGAAAATTTGAGATATTTATTAATTTGCACGGCTGCTCATGTCACTGAGCAAATATTAACTTTAAAACATAGGAGTGTTTTACATTGTACAAACAAGCATGTTTTGATATTTCCTCAATTAACATGTCGATCTCTCGTTTATTCCAAGACATTTTTTTCAACTACTTCGATACATAACCACAAATTATCAAGATTGATGACATTTTCAGAGAACATTTTCATCGTGAAACAGAAACACACACAATAAATCAAATTGTTAAGAAAATAGAACCTGTTCCATTTTTTTATAGTTTGACAGGGTAGACCATTTTTAATACAATTTTTAATTTTAGACTTAACAATTTGAATTGTTCCAAATCTTGAACTAAATATTGCACAAGAAATTGTCTAATCTAAAATGACCTTTAGCTTCAATTGTATATATGTTTGTTTGATTGTAGCCTACTCCTTTGGACTCGATTTTTATCTACTAAACGCTCAGATTAATTCAAAATTTT
This sequence comes from Galerucella calmariensis, assembly GCA_910591675.1. NCBI lineage: Eukaryota > Metazoa > Arthropoda > Insecta > Coleoptera > Chrysomelidae > Galerucella > Galerucella calmariensis. Next base: position 129,998 of record CAJUYG010000503.1, read on the forward strand.
GCACACTTGTCAAGTACCAATGACAATACAATATGGCAGTAGAAAAAAACATAACTTTGATCTGGCAGATTTTGAAAAAAACTAAAAAAATACACCCTATAGTGAATCGATTTAAGAAGTGAAAAATTAATTATAGTTTAAAAAACGGTAAATATTTACAATCGTGGCTTTTCCGGAAAATGCTCCTTATTTTTATGATCCTTTTTTATCAACAATGAATCATATTTCATGCAATTTTTAAGAGGAAGAAGTCTTCGAAAAAAATTTAAGAAAAAATACAAAAAGGGTGTGAAAACACAATGAGACACAACCCCCCCGCAAACCAACACAAGACAAACTTCAACAACTTGAACAAAGGTTAGCAGTCACTGAAATTCGCGTAATCCATATGTTTGCTTTTTGTATACCTTCTGTAATCGAAGCAATAACCTTTATACTAAAATTCATGCTGCAAGAAGTTATCCCAATAGAAACATCTACACCAAGCTCGTCAGATATATTTTCAATCATGCCACCGTAAATACGTTGCCCGTTTTGTGTGTTGTGAAGTCGCTATTGAAGGCACCTTAGCGTGAAAAATAACCCTGTAAAATCCTGTTGTAGGTATCCATCATTAAGTAACCATCATTCAAGTTGATTAGTGCCTTGAATAATGAGTACTTGCTTGGTCAATGTAGTGTTTACAATATATTTGTCTTTCTAAATACTATAGCTAACCTACTATGCTGATTATTGTAACAAACAGTACAACAGTACAATACATTCGTGGCTGAATGGATCAAGCTGTCCAAAGCCAAAAAAAAACAACATATGTTTGCTTCTGATACTTATGTTTGTTTTTGCTTATCAATTTTATTTTGAAAACATTTAGAAGACAGTAGTCTTTCACACTTACTTGTGTTAATTTCAAAAACTGTTTCCAAGGAGTTGCAGTTGTCCAGTAAAATAGGGTTTTCCAGATCCATTGAAATTCCATCTATGACTGCAACATACAATTTTTTCGTGAAAGTTGGCTTAGGTCCATCAAACCCCAAATTTTCATAATATTGTTGATCTAAGATCTAGAAAAATATAAATTTCTATACGACCTACATAATTGATTGATTTACAATAAATTGGACGAATGGATTTATGTCTTGGTAGTTATTTAGAAAATATATTATAAAATTCAGCAATACTCTTGCTAAAAATCTTGATTTCTCCAGAAAAGAAAATTACTTTGGTTAAAAAATTAAAATTGATTTGCCTGGAAACGGAGCATAATGGCAAATTCAATCAAAACCACATTTAAAAAAAATACTTTCAAGCTATAGTCAAAAGCGATCTTATCGTGCGGATTCAAAGGTCACTAACCATATGTATCAAATCAGAAGACACAGGGGTTACCAAAATGTGAGATTACAAATATACCCGGAGAAAATAATAATGGTTGATGTTTCCCGCACACTGGTTGACGAATTTCCACTTTTTCATGCATTCTCGAAATAATCAGATTAAGTACCATTTTTTTGCTTGAGGATGCAAAATACCGGAAAATTGCTTCTTATTATTCATATTGTCACTTTGAATTGTCAGAGTGACATAACTGACGTTTAAATAAAAACTTCGCTGTGGAAAGACTTTTTAGAATCGCTGAAATAATTATTTTCCTAACAAGTGCCGAAAGTGATACTTTCCCGCACACGACTGCAGTTGACCCGAACGACGCGAAGCGGAGTTTGGGCAAGCGGTCAAGGGCGGGAAAGACACTTTACGCATGAGTTAGGAACATTATTTTTTCCACGACCGTATATACAAAAAAGTATATCAACCCGTTTTTCAAAATTTATTTCATTTTAACATACATATAAAAAACTTAAACCAAAAACCATTATTATTATTATCAATTATTATTATAAATATTATTATTAAAAACACAATTTGTTGCATTCTGTGAATTACTTAAAATTGGCGGTCCAGTGGAGTTATTTGGTGTTAACTGGTGAGTGAATGACGTTGATGAGGATGGCATCGTTTGCAGGTCACATAAAGATGACGATGAAGGTGACGGCAACAATTTTAAGTCATTTGTAGATGGAAGAATTTCATTTGATATATTTTTCTTATATTAAACCCGGGTGGTTTGATAGTTGTTTTGTGACACTACTTTGAAGAATGTACAAGGTTATATCAAAATATTTTCATTATTTTATATTTTCAGAAAATTAAAAATGCAACAAAAAGCTAGAAAACATGTTGATTTTATTTGATGGACTATTTATTCACCTGGTGTTAGAATAGTTATAACTTCCGAAGTAAAAAACTATCTAATAAGGTCAAAATTTGCATAATTTTACTTTCCCGCACTAGTGCGAGAAAGTGACACTTTCAAAGATAAAATGCGTGCGGGAAAGTGGGTTAAAGCGCACGGTAGTAGAAAAACCTTTTTTCTCCCGTCAAAATTGCACAAATCTGTCTTATTCATCTTACGGATTTTATTTGGAAGTTATGATTGCACGCAATAAAAGAAAATAAAAAACGGTGAGTATGTCTTTGTTAAATCGTATGACTCACATGATAAGACTGCATTTGACTATACAACCTTTTTGCATTTCAAACAGGTGAATTTATCAAAATTCTATTTATTATTATAGGTACTGTAACAATGTAGATTTTTCTAATTATGGAAAATTATGTTTTAGTTGAGCTAGAACTATGAAATCCCTCTTAATCAAGAATAATGAAACTTTATCAAGTTTTCTTCACAGCTTTTGGAATATTAGCCATAAAGTTTATCTACAGATATACCGATTAGATTTATGTTGAATATTACCAGTCGAGTGTCAGTAGTCATTTAGCATGTTTACTGTATGTTCCATCAACAAAGTTTTAGTTTGCAAAAGATTATTAAAAAGCAATAATACAATATCAAAAAATCCTTTAACTGTATGTTGAGATAAGGATGTAACGCTTACCTACTTGTTTTGCTGTAAATTCAACAAAAAAATAATCTTTATCAAAATTCAAACAAATTGAAATTATATTTGGTCACAATATTTGGAAGCATTCGAAAAATATTTTCCTTACCCAATAATTGTAGTGATTTAAATATTGTATTTATTTGCATTTATTATTATTTGTTTTAGAATTTCCCTTGGTGTTGATATTTTGTCAAATGAACAACAAACATTTTTATATTACTACTTGTCTGTGGTTTAGAAAAACATGACATTTTTTTAAAATTTATTTTCAACAATAACAAAATTTTTAGCTTTGTGTGCCTGTTAGGCTTCTTATCTTTGCATATTAGGTCTACCGTAAATGATAGTGAATGTCCTCTAATAAACTGTGTCTCCTGTCTCTGTCTGAGATTACACATCATTTTAGAGATTTCTGTACCACCCACTTCCTTGTTGTCATATTTATTGTCAACTTTGCGACACCGCACAAGGGTTTCGGACCAATGAACGGCATGGATGAGCCTTGTCTGGCCAACTCGTGCCCTGGTACTCCAAATGCCGACCCAACATTATTTCAATCACTATCTTGCATTTGATTTTGAGGATTTTCGATTCTTAGTGTAGCTTCAAAGTCTAAAGTCCAATACCAATGGAAGCAAACTGGTACCACATTGGAGCTATAGTTTGTTTAGCCATCCTTTGCCGTTACGTCATTCATTGTTCAGCTTGCTCTCTCATTCATGAAATGGATGAGACGGAATTATGACGTCATTAACGTATTCCTTATCTGAGGTCGACATAAATTTTATCTGTTACTTTTGACAATTCAGTTGTCATATTTTGAAAACAATTTTTAACATACATTGATTATAATTTTGAGATTAAGTGTAAAATAACATTCAACAAATATAAGACATACGTAGAACAGCAGAATACGTCACCGATTATGAGATAACGGCAAAGGATGGTTGAACAAACCATATACTGAATCCAACGCGAAAGGAAAGGAAGGAAGGTTGATATTTTTATTTGGAAAAATGAAAAATATCTTATAGCCTATAAGAGCCATTCATTTAAACCCACCATATTATTTTAATTTTCAGCTGTTAATTCTATACTTGCTATTGAAAAAACTATATAAACATTTTATTATAATTTGTAGTTCTATTTCTCTCTGATAACGACTGTTGCGTAGCGGATTTTCTATCACAAAATTACACTTCACAGAAAAATTCTTGATTATTACGTGACTTTTCAATAACAAAACATACAGGGATGATAAACGAGAAAATAACAATATTTTAATTGAATAAAAATCAAGAAAAACTATTAACATATAATTAAGTGAGTTAATATTGATTGATTTTTTTGTTTGTAACGATATTCTCTAACAATTTTACCGAAAGCTATTTTAAATTTTCTGTAAAGGACCCGTGCGAAGCCGGGGTGGGTGGTTGTTGGATGCTATAAAGCGCTGAAAGCCCGCGCCTTTGACAAGCTGTATCTTAGAGAATGACCAGAAATAATGTACTCCTCAATCAGAAGATGTCTGGAATGTTGACACAGTTTTTAAAAAGGGTTATGTTCCGGTTATTTTATTTATAGATAGATATAAACTATTATCAAACAATGACTTTTGAAGTGGTAAATTTGTTGTCGTATCAATTGATAAAAATGATAAGTTTTCTCATTTTAATTTCCATCAATAACAAACGTGAATTTTGAATCACAAATGGTTTCTAAATGTAAAAACCGTATGACAGCAGCTGTCAGCAGCTTCTTCGAGTTTACCCGTGGCAAAACTTGATAGCTGTTGTCACCATGTTGTATGTATGTATGTATTTTGTAGTGACATTCACTGATACCTAAAATATCTTTTGTGCCCCCCTACTTCCACTTAGTTTCTGAGGAGAGTCTCAGAAACTTGTAGCTCCTTTAGTCCTATTTCCCGGAGGAATTTTAGGATATCTGCAGGCTTCAACTTAGGTAAATGTTCCTCTTCTATCCAGTAATCTCCCAGGTGCTGTGCTCTAGGATTCTGAAGTGCTGTGCAATTGGAAAGTATGTGGATGGAGGTTTCTTCTCCCATGCCACATAATCTGCATTCTTCTTCCTCCACTATTTTGATCTTTTTCAGGTGCCCATTCAGACGACAATGTCCCGTTAGGATCCCTGTTAAAACTCTTAGCGCGGTTTTACTTTGACTTATGCATTCATTTGATCTCAACAGGTTGTAGTCACCTAGAAGAGTCTTCGATTGTATAAGCCCTACTAGATCTTTCCAATGGTCAGATCATTTCTTTTTCTCGGCTTCACCTATTTCTTCCAATATTACATTGGGGCTGATTCCGCAAAAGGGTTCAGGCCCCCAGAAAGGTATTTCAATCCTCCTCTTTGCTAGTTCATCTGCTATTTCATTTCCTTCTATTCCAGTGTGTCCTGGAATCCATAGTAATCCATAGTAATCCATTGCTTGTCACCATGTTACTCATGAAATAGTCTTGGCAAATAGTTACCATTCGGGCATCTATTTTTTCCTGTGAATAAACTCGAAAAAACATGTTGCTAAGTATAATTTTTTTTCAAATGCAGGTTCAAAATTTCTCGCCTTCGATGTGGTCACAAAAAAATGCCAAGCACCGTTCGTTGGGAAGCCCCGTATATTTAATAAGTAGCTCTTCGCTTTTTACACCGTTAACATCCACACTTTGCTTTCTTTCGTGGATATAAATCAAAGGTTTTTCCTCTAATACCAATCTCTTCTAGTGACTCTAATAATTTTTCATGTCCTAACGAGCAAAAGCTACATAAAGTAGATTTACTAAATCTAATGCTTGATATATTTTTGATATTAGTGTGGAACTAACGTCTTCTGTAAAGGTTTTAGTTTTAAAGCCGAATTGCATGTGTGATATTGAATACAGTTGAAAACGATAGGAAAACATACAAGCACATAAGAAGACTAAATAATGCACAAATTCACTCGAATTTACCTAAAAACGAAAGTTAGCTTGCAATTGGACCATTTTCCATTCTATTTCAGTTGAATACAGACCAAAACGCGAAAGAACGCTGAGAACAGTCTAAAATAATAGGAAAACACACGATTCGAAGTTATTTCATCCAAAAACTCTCAATTTCACGTAACTACAGTCCGAAACAGTCAATGGTTCTCGAAATAAGTCAAAAACACACAAGAAGACTAAAATATTTTCAAAAATGTACGCTACTAATTAAGGATATGAGTCTGTAGTTATTTACATCTCTTCGTGGATTGCACAGGAAAAGATAATTTACGGTACCCTGAAAAGGCATGATAAGATAGGGTTTTCAGTAAGTTATAATGAAATGGTCTATTTGCAACGTCAGTGGTAGTAATAGACAATGTAATGTAGACAATTTTATGGGCAGATTCAGCCATTTTACCCAGAGATATTTCACCCTTTGCCTTCGTGTTCCTTATCAAATGCCCATTTCAAGCAAAGGGAAACAATAGTGTTTGAAAATAGTCAAAACAAAGATTACAGCTGCATTATATGTAGTTTGGACGAAACGTGCAACAGTTTAAATAACTAGAATCAACAAATTTTTCTTCACAGCCACCAGATAAATTCTAATCAACCTTTCAAGGGACATTGACATAAGTTACCCAACTGTCAATAAGAACAGTTTAAAGTTAAAGCTCTAATATCGGGTGTTTGAGCTTAAGCTGGTTCAACATGGGTTCAGAATTGTTGGTACATACCAACTTGAGTCATTTTGACCTGGGTGCCGGCGCATCAACCCTTTAGGTTATTAGCGCTACCAATTGAACAATAAATATTTAAATATTAAGTACGACTACAGAGAAGATATAAAAAAAACACTCACATAACCTAACCTAACCTAACTTGATATTATAAAATAGTTTAAGTGTACACGGTGCATTCAGCCATAAAACAAGTTAAAATAACCTCATAATAAACAGAACTACTTTTACAGTATAATCTGTAAGTAATTTGATATTGTCTAGCCTGTATTATATTGAACATTCAGTTGTACTTAGAAATAATCTGATAATAATCTGATTGATAAAAAAAAAACTTACATATTCTCTCTCAACGTCTGCTTTACACCAACTAACAATAAATAATGCAATAAACAAAATACTTTTCACATTTTTTTCGTACATTTTTTGTCAAGGTTTCGGCGAAAACTAAACAATTTTGCTGCGGGTAAAGATATTTTGACAATTGATTTGGTTCATCAAAATATTATCTTATCATTGATATAGATTAGGTGTATTATAAACATGTTTATATTAAAATTATTGTTTGATTGAGAAAAAAATTGACGTTTCTAAAGTTGCGTGTTGCCAAATTGTTTGTGAGTGACTATTTCACTAGAGTGAATTGATAACTGACAAAATTTGAAGGTTTTGAACTGGCAGTTTTTTGTCTTGTCGCGGCAATTTTTTGACGTTTAATATATCAAATCTATGTGTATAAAATTCTATCACTCTGTGATAAAATTCAATATAAAATCTTTGTTAGTGGTTTCTAAGGAAACTAAGCTGTTTATTTATTTATTTAACTGTCTAAAAATTATTAAAACTGTTTCAAAAATTTAAATAAGTATTATTAACATGAATAATACAAGATTTGGAAATAGTTCAATAATTGAAATAGAGAGTACAATTAAGCAAAGTATACCGCGAAATACAATGAAGACAAAAAAGTCTGCGTGGGAACAGTTTAGAATGTTTCTGGACGCACGTAATTATACTTTAAAAAAGGATACTTCTGAACAAGTTATAGCAAAAATTCTTGAAGATTATGGTTTAAACATGAAAAAAAAATGGAACTGATTATACTGAAGCTAGTGTGAAAACACTTTGGAATACGACTGCTCAAATGGTTCAGGAAAAATATTTTCTATAATTTAACATCAAAATTGATCCATTTAAAGATATTACCTATAAATTTGCTAGATTGGCCATGGATACAAAACGTAAAAAGCTTCAGGCTGAACCTGAAACCAGAAAAACAAGTTCTAACGCGTTTACTAAAGAAGAATTAATGGAAATGGTAGAAAGCTATTCTGAAGATAATCCTGATGGGTTACAAAAAAAGTTTTTTTCATTTATGGAGGAGGATCAAAAGCTTTATCTGGCAGTAAGTGGCTGGTAAGAAATAATTTGAGTTCCGTTCGTTTATTTTTAAAAATTATTGAAAAAAGGGAATCCAATCCTTATCTAACAACAAGATTATTTTTAACAGTACATCCAGTACATCAATTATTGGTATAGTCACAAAAAATAAAAATAACCAATCATTCACATAGAGCTTCTGCAATATCTGCATTAGCAGAAGAAGGAGTTGGTGAACAAGAAGTAATTAAGCTTACAGGACATTCTTCTGCCCATTCTTTGAAACCATATTTACAATTAAATGAAGAACACCATTTCCAATTTATAGAGTACCTTCGAGAAAATAAAAATAAAGAAAAGGAATCCTCAGTTTCTAACTTAAATTAATCACAGGTTATGATGCAAAACAATCCCCAAAATAATGATACAACGTACAATTATAATAATTGTACTTTTTACATAAATAAGTAATTTTTATTTCATATTGTTATTATTTTTTTGGCTTTGTATAATTGAAGTTTACAATAAATAAAACGTTTAAACATATGATTTTTTAGTTTTTCTCTCGTGAAATAGTCATGTCGAATACCACTCAATTAAAAATTTTGTAAGGTAAAATTTTTCTCCTGTTGTATTCAAGTTTGTTGCTTTTAGGTAATTTTACTCAAATGTCATTCGCAAAATTGCCAAGAAACAAACTTTCATGACAATCGAAAAATTTTGCCGACAAAATTTTCACTCTAGTGGTATTATACAATGTCCGCCATAAAGTTGGAACCATATGGGAATTATTTTTATTATTGTAGTTAAATAACAACTTTGGATAGCAATCACTTCTGCTTCTGAAATAACTTAAAATGCGCCAAGTCAAAGTTGACAGGTAGCATCTGTCAATTGTCAAGTTCGTAATTTTGGAAAAAATGTTCTAAAAACGGATCAATTTGTTAAAATTTCGAAAAATTTTACTTGGAATTTATGATTCTAATCGCATTTTATGCTTATGTGCCGATTTTGAGAGAGAAATTTTGATGTTTTTGATATCCTGATAACGCAGGTAATTGATTATTGGAGATTTCTCTTTCTAACATTGGTTACCAAATTTGACTACATTCGGCTGAAATACTAGCTACACATTTATCTGCATTTAGTTGTATTAAAGCACTTTCCTTGATTTTTCGTCTTTTATTATTGGGCTCTTTCAATATTATTTTTGTCGAATCCCATTGAATTTTATGCCCCTCTTCCCAAGCATGTTTACAAATACCTGACTTAAAGAACTCCCTATCTTTCAATGGTCTAGATCTAGATGTTTCACCTAAATAGAATTTGTCGCATTCACAAGATATCTGATATATGCAATTTTTTGAAGATTGTTCTTCATTTTTTGGTTTCGTTTTTGTTAAGATAGATCTCAAAGTATTGTTAGATTTAAAGCTGGTTTCGAATATTAAATTGATTACCAATTTCCTTAATTCTTTCTGACAAACCCCTAACATACGGTATTGTCAAGTTTTTAAAAATTATGGTAGCTAAATTATTAATATTATTGTTATTATTATGGGGTATTAACAATGAGCCTTTCTCTATATTCTTGATTTCTTTATTCACAAATTCTGCCGCGGGTAATTATTGGCATTTAAAACATTTTTCAGTACAGTTTTCTCCTTTGTGGAATGATTATCATTAGAACAAATGATTCTGGCCCTATCGTATAAAGATTTTACTACCCCTTTTTTAACGCTTATAGCATGATTTGATTCATAATTCATTGGTTACCAATGTTAGAAAGAGAAATCTCCAATAATCAATTACCTGCGTTATCAGGATAGCATCATAAGTTTTTATCCAGGTTTTCTTATGATTTATCATTGGAATAGTTGTTAATCGATATACACTTCAATACACAAAATCACCAAACTGAGTCATACATATTTTGAAAACAAAAATAATCATACACAAAAAAGTAACAACAAACGCGTTTTATTAACAACATTTCCAAAATAAGCGAAAAAAAGCGCTATCCCAATAAAAACCGTTCCTGGAACGTGCACTTCACTGGATTCCATTTCTAGTAGACTATCATATCTTTGGAATGTCATCAAATAAAATATTTATTTCACATTTTACCAGAGATGTGATCTACTATGAATGGACCTTAAGAAAATTTGACAACAAAGTTTTGTGGTCTTAAACTTCAAAATATTATTGATTGTCTAGTTGTCATATTTTTTCGTTGTGTCAGATAGGGACCAAAAATTATTTTATTAATTTTATTACTAGTTAATCTTGACAACGGTAGCTGGAACGCTACCAAAACGTCGAAATAAAAAATTAAAAACATTATTGTGGTTTGATTCCCAAAAGAATAATAGAAAAAAGAATTCTCTAAGAAACTTATTGATAATTATTTCGAATTAATAATAATATATAAGTTTCTGAAAATTTAGCTTGTTTCATAAAATGTTTTTAGGAGAGATTTGGAAATATTTCTTGCAGAATTTGAAAGTAAATTCAACTCTCGACTGACAGCCTGCTCAAGGGCGTATAGGTTTTTTCGAATTTATGGATTTCAATACCACCGATTCTTTTCAACTTTCAGGTTTTATTTGAAATTTAAGTCGAAAAAGTAATTTCTGAAACAATAGGCCGTTTTAATGAAAAGCCTGCACTATTCACTGCAATTCAGATTTGAAAATTATAACAAAAACAAACTTGTTGCGAAGTTGAGAGCTTATTTCGTGCTGGTATTGTTCCCGTAGATCCTACACAATTTTACGTGGAGAAAATCTAATTAAAATTTATTCATTGTATATATGAATAGATTTAGCTCTTTCCAAAAATAACTCAGGTCGTTTTACTTGTCGGTTTTATTCAACAAACAGGAAAAATCTATAATAACTTGTTTACTACCAAGTTCTTTGGTTTTATGTCATTTTTCTATTACTACATTCCTTCCACACTCACTATATTTTAGTTTGCCTTCTTTCTAGCGAAGTCACAGCACCATCTAACAAGAGGAGAAAGAAAGTAGTTTCCGTGATCGCAAATTTGTCTGCACATGCGTGAATCAATAAGTTTATCTATCAATGTCAAGTCGTCACTTCCGTTCATTCCCCTCAGTTCACGGTGTATTATTTCAAGGTTAGGTTAAACATGAGCTACTTCCCCACATGAGGTGAATAATCAAAGGTGTCCTCTTGCTAGTAGTTAGAAAAAATATTCTATAGACCTAATTGGGAGGGATGTTCATCAACGCTACTATTTTTCTTAGTGTAGCTATGGTTTTACTTCGAATCAATACTCGTGTAACTTTTCTCAGTGTAACAGGTAGTTTATGTTTCAATTCCTTGACGTATTTCCGCTCAATATCGTGTAAGTCCGACTTCAAAGGAACCGACAAAGCTTTCGTCTCTTGTTAGATGGTGTTTTCTGTGGCCAAGTCTCTCTCTCTCTTATTTACTTCATTCACAGTTTCCTGCAAATAAATTGTCATATTAGTAAAGCATGTTATAGATATAGATTATCAAGAAGCAGCAACACACTTCACGAAAATGACAATTTATTTGTATGAAACTGTGAATAAGGAAAATAACTTCACAAGCCGTCAGGTTTAGTTTGTGGTTAGATGTGGAGATGTCACTATTATCGCATATATTTACCGTATTCTTTACTAAGATTTATGTATTTGTGCGATATTAATGATTTTTCCAGTCCAGAACTATGCTCTCAGAGCTTCTGGACGGATAATATCTACCTTATACTGATGAATCACAAATGCGCCGAAACCGGACTAAGTCCTTCCGATTTGCAAACTAAAATAGTTGGTTCTATCTTGCAGATATACTGTTTAATTTTGGATACAATGTCCTTCGTGGCATATAGCCAGGGAAGTAGTTGCTGCTTCTTAGTGAACGGTCTTTGTTCTTTGATTTTCAAAGACTCTGTAAGGCGTTATAATAATATCTTTGACCTCTTTCTGTTTTTTTTCCTTTTCTCCCTACTATTAGCTTTGCCTACCAACTCATTCCCTTACCCAGCTCCATTGTAATTATCCTTCTCTATTTCTCTACTCCTTCATACTCTCTATTTTATTTTCTTTATCTTCTGATTTTCTTCTCTCTTCTCATTTCCACCCTTTTTTTTCCTTTCTCTCTCCCCCCTTACCACCTCCTTTTCTCTCAAAGTTGGTGACGTCCAACATAAAATTTTCATATATAATACCACGAGAGTGAACATTTTGTCGGCAAAATGTTTCGATTGTCATGATAATTTGTTGCTTGGCAATTTTGCGAATGACATTTTTAACAGAACCACGAGCCGTCACGCGAGTGGTTTTGGATTAAATGTCATAGCAAAATTACCTAAAAGCAACAAACTTGAATACGGCAAGAGAAAAATTTTACATTACAAAATTTTTAATTGAGTGGTGTTCGACATGACTATTTCACGAGAGAAAAACTAAAAAATCATATGTTTAAACGTTTTATTCATTGCAAAAATTCAATTATACAAAGCCAAAAAAATAATAAAATTATGAAAAAAAATTACTTATTCATGTAATATGTACAATTATTATAATTGTACGTTGAATCATTATTTTGGGGATTGTTTTGCATCATAACCTGTGATGAATTTAAGTTAGAAACTGAGGATTCCTTTTCTTTATTTTTATTTTCTCGAAGGTTCTCTATAAGTTGGAAATGGTGTTCTCCATTTAATTGTAAATATGGTTTCAAAGAATGGGCAGAAGAATGTCCTGTAAGCTTAATTACTTCTTGTTCACCAACTCCTTCTTTTGCTAATGCAGATATTGCAGAAGCTCTATGTGAATCATTGGTTATTTTTATTAATTCTTCTTTGGTAAACGCGTTAGAACTTCTTTTTCTGGTTTCAGGTTCAGCCTGAAGCTTTTTACGTTTTGTATCCCTGGCCAATCTAGCAAATTTATAGGTAATATCCTTAACTGGATCAATTTTGATGTTAAATTATAGAAAATATTTTTCCAGAACCATTTGAGCAGTCGTATTCCAAAGTGTTTTCACACTAGCTTCAGTATAATCAGTTCCATTTTTTTTTCATGTTTAAACCATAATCTTCAAGAATTTTTGCTATAACTTGTTCAGAAGTATCCTTTTTTAAAGTATAATTACGTGCGTCCAGAAACATTCTAAACTGTTCCCACGCAGACTTTTTTGTCTTCATTGTATTTCGCGGTATACTTTGCTTAATTGTACTCTCTATTTCATTTATTGAATTATTTCCAAATCTTGTATTATTCATACATTCATAATTTTTGAAACAGTTTTAATAATTTTTAGACAGTTAAATAAATAAATAAACAACTTAGTTTCCTTAGAAACCACTAACAAAGATTTTATATTGAATTTTATCACAGAGTGATAGAATTTTATACACATAGATTTGATATATTAAACGTCAAAAAATTGCCACAACAAGACAAAAAATTGCTAGTTCAAAACCTTCAAATTTTGTCAGTTATCAATTTACTCTAATGAAATAGTCAAATGAAAACGAGTTTAAAGCTATTGACAGGAGTTATGTCATCAATTTAATAAATTAGAATTATTACAAACATAAAAAACATACAAATATCCAAACAATCAATACATCTTTTTAATAAAACTTATTCAAATTGAACTGAACAGCGAATTTTTCAAGTTCGTTGCTCAACTCTGGATCATCGTGAAAATCTTCTTTGATATTTTTCAATTTCTTAACCACCTTCGGACGACCTCTTCTCTTTTTACTCCGCTCTCTTAAAGCCTCAAATTCTTCGAATGTTAGTGAATTGATGTAAACAGGAGCGCTTTTCGGATCTGAAGTGATGCTGCTAATAGCGTTTTGTAGCTCTTTAGATTTCGGTTGTCTCTCGGTTTTTTCTACAGGTGGCGGAAGTTCTTTCAATGAACAAAGCTGTGGATTGATCATAAGACTGCTTTGACTGAATCCAAATCGTCCAAGCACCTACAATAGTTTCATATACAGATACATGCAATGAGAAAAAGAACATAGGGATTTTAAGCATTGTATCAGAGCTGCTTTTGAACTAGTCGACCAACAGATTAGAAAGGCGATGATCACAATCGTTCATTTGGACACCTACAACATATCGTACAAGTCCCATCACTCCATAGTAAGGGTAGAGGGTCTCTGAACCCATAGAATACTTCAACCTAGAATTGTAACTGGGATTGGAGAGAATGTTTTAAGTTACGATGCGGCCAAACTGCAGAGGGCACTGATCATCAACAATCGTAATGTCAAACTGGAAGAAAAAATAAACAAACCACGTAAAAACTTTGTTGTGTTCCGTTTTGCTGCTTAACATCGGTTTCCAAAACGTGAACCTGAAGTATTTGACTCCTGGCTGAGAAATATTAATAATGTGAAGTTATACTGCATGTCTGCAAAACAAATATACCAAAATTCTCGTGTTTGTGTTAGACACTTTAGTGATGACTGTTAAGTACCAGAAAAAAGAAGCTGAAAAGAAAAGCTGTTCTCACTTTACTCATTCCAGGTAATTACCTAAATTTAATATCAGGTGCAAGTCTATAGGTTAATTAATAGTTAGGATTCTCCTTTTATGGTGTGAAAAAGTAACCTAATACTATTTCAAGAGGAGATGATATAAACTTTCCAAAATTCATGAATACTAACAAGGATACAACATTTTTTGATCCAATAATGAAAGCAGCTATATCAAATTTTGTTCTAAAAAAACGCTTTCAAAGGAGAAGACACTATAGAAATGAGTAGGTATAGGCACTTCATACGTGACCCTCCTTGTTGAATGGTTTAGAACTAGATGCCAGACCACATGGATGAAAAAATAACACAAAATACTTATATTTTAGGAATGAAAATAGCAGAATATTGGGAACTAATCTAGTTAGGTAGTATGTGTGTTAAAAATGTTGTTATTATCACTAAATAAATATTCAATTCCCCAAAGTCTTTTTATTTGAAGTATTCGTCGTTCACCATATACTTTTTCCTAGACACACAAATTATAAATATATTGCAAACTTTACCTTCTGCAAAAATGTTGCATTATGTTGCTTTAACTCTTACTCTGCTGCACAAGTTTTATAGAAATAAATTGACTTTTTACCAAATGAATACAAAGTGCAGCTTTTATGAAAACATATAAATTATAACTGATAGTATTTCACCAAATCTTGCATCAACAAGAGTTTGCCAAATATTCTCTTATGTTCAGCTCTGATGCAAGATTTGGCGAAATATTATCAGTTATAATTTATATATTTTCATAAGCAGCTGAATTTTGTGTTCTTTAGGTAAACAGTCGATTTATTTTTTAAAAAGATAAAATTCTCCATCAACTTGATATTTAAAATTTCCGCTGAATTTTATAGTTCCTGCAGCCAAACTTCAAATGGCAGTTAAAACAGTAGTCACTGCTGACAACATAGGAGTTACAATTCTAGGTTGAAGTATTTTATGTCTTAACCATAGATCACATAACCACATAAATATCAAATATTGGAAGGAGAAGAGGCGGGGTTTATTACAGTGGTTCTGAATCCAGTTGTTTAGCTGAATACTTGATATTCATTGAAGTAAATTTTATAGGAATTTTTGTTGGTGGACTATTTAGATCAGAGAATACATTAAATCCCTATATTCCGTCTCTCATTGCATGTATCTGTATATTTAGTTTACAATTTGAAGAGTGAACGTATGTATGTGTATAATACCACCGAATAGATATTGAATCAATATCTATTCGGTGATAATACCCTTCTTGGTGTGCGTCATCGATTGTTAATGTTCTTCCAACACATTACCTTGGAAGAAATGGATAAAAAGGCAGGTCTGTGATGAATCCTTATCAAAATATCACGATAATGAACCGGTTAAATGTATTATAAACGTTAACCCTAATCTTTGACAAGCACGACCTATCAATCGAGAGAAATTACAAGATTCAAAATAGGATGCAGACGCACCTTTCGTATCGGCACTGTCTCTTACGTCTTTTTTCCAATGTCCCACTGACAGTTTTCGTCAGGTTACTTTGTTGTTTACGGTCAATTCTTATTTATGAAAAGTGGAAAGCCTCAATTGTCAGAAACAGATCACAGAATTTTTATTGAAACCAACCATAAGCAACTATTTTTATACATTTTGCCATGTTACGTTTCACAGTGTTTTCTAATGCACTGCATAACGCCGGCAGGAATCAGCTACTTCACTTCGGGTGATTTTTGTGATAAAAAATGTTGAGAAAAAAACCCGCATTGTTCTCAATAGAAATAAATCAAAAACGAAGAAAAAAACGGAAGTGGTATATTACCTTGCAGAATCGGAAATATCATTTTTAAAGTGTACTCGACAGAGTCGCATCGCTAGAATTTTTATTCAGTAATTGAAAACGATCTATAAAGTTAGTTTTCTTCGAGATTTTATTCAAATTTTCTTTATATTCATTGGTAATTTAGATATGTGATATCTATATTTGTGAAGTAGGGAGGGTGAGTGTAAGTTTACAGCACTTAGGCCACATGTGACCCATTGTACATTCTCCCGAGGAGTTGTCCTCCTAGGTCATCGTCCATCCTGTCCTTCCCAGGAAGGTGGACAGGTCATTAGGAGACATATCCTTTATATCGGCAGGTGTAGGCCAAGACTCACCGAACACACACACTCTCTTATTGACGATAACTCCGGACACTCGCATAAGACATGCCTGACAGTTTCATCTTCCTGTTCACACATCCTGCATAGAGGTGTTTCCTTAGTTGACAGTGGCCAGTCGGAAATCCTACTGTTAAACGTAGGATTTTCCTGGTCATCAGCAAATATTTCTTCGATGCCAGCTAACCAGCGTCGCCCAGGGTGATCCTGGCAAGATTGCATCCTTTGGTTTCATCCCATCTCTTAGGGCCAGTTGTATGAAGCATAGTTAACCAAATGTCTATGGTTAACCCACGATCACAGCTATTAGAGTGTTGTACGAAACGTAGTCAAGAATTATTTTGGTTAACTTAGGAGTTAACTATGCAATTTACTGAACCACCAAAAATGGTGGTTTAACTAAAGTTGGAATGGAATAACCTTCAAATTCTGATGTGACATATATTATAATAAGGCTATCCAGAACACGTGACCATCTGACATACAAAATAGGCGTTGGTAGACACACAAAAGATCATTTACCTGCGTTTTGCATAGGTGCATAGTTGTGTTAATAGTTTTTTTCTATTATACGTGTTTAAAGTTCAAATAATGGCTTGTTCCAATAAAAGTGATTTTCTATTGACGTTAGAGAGTGACTGTAAAGAAATTGCCATAAGATACAAGGAAAAGATAAGAGTTATTCAGGGTATTGATCCTTACACACTCATGAATAACCCTGCTCCTATTGAAGAAACTCAAGTCGACTTTCCACCTTTTTTTTCTGATCTTTGATAGTTCATTCCATTCAGGTTTGTGTGGATAGTGTAATACACTAGGTATTCGATAAAATCTAACATTATTACAATCTCGACTTCCACAATTAACCACACAACAAGTAGTAGGCATATTTTCTAGTTTCACACTGAATTATTTATAATTAATCACAATACAATAAAGAACTGAACCTTTAGATTAAAGAAGACCACAAAAGACGAGTAAATTGACCGAACTAAACAGATTTCACATAAAATAATATCATAACAAAAGATTTGTGTGTCTACCAACGGCCATCTTGAAAATCATTTGACAGCATCTTGGATAGGTCTATTGAATGTTATCTAACCTATAATTTTACAACTTTTTATTGTTTTCAATGGAAAACGTGGATTATTTTGAAGAGTTAACGGATGATGAGGATTTTCTAGAAATGATAAGAGAAGTAGAAGAAGGTTTATTTACTTATTTGAGTACGACTTTTATACCTTATTGAGATTTTATACTGAGTTTTAGGTTTAAGGGGAAACGCTCGCATATTTCGAACAAGAGAAAATTATTTTGAAAAGTGGACGGAAAATGAGTTTTTTGATAGATTCAGAATATCGAAAGGCACTGCACTTTGATTTTTTTATATGGACCACCGCCAGTGCCTCTAGCATAACATTTTTCGTCAGCATACTTTTTCTTGACTCTTTTTTTAATATTTCTATATCTATTTAACAGCACGTCACTTGCTCGTTGTGTAGTTGCTCTGATAGAATTAAATTCTTCAGCCGACTGAAGCCACAAATTTTTTCTCAATGCCAAGAACTTTCTGCATCCGTTTTCTTACACTCTATAACGTTTTCATGCTTAGCAACTATAGAAATCAACATTGATTCTTCAAATGCATAAAATTTGTTTTCCTTACTTGCCATTTTTTCACTTCAAAGACAACACACAAAATGTTATTTAATGCCAAGCACGCTTTTGATCATTGACTGTCATTGATTAACGATTTCACAGTATACAAAAACTGTGACGATTTTTCAAGTTAGTACCAACAATATCCATAAAATGCTAGAATGTTACTCGATATTCGGATAGCCAACATAAAAATATTAATTTGACTGTGGTTCAACTGATCACAACACGAACATCTTCCGTACAACGATTGATTGATTTGACTATGGTCAACATGTGAACTTGGTTCAGTTGATCAATTGGTTAACTACGGCCCTTAAGGGATTGAGCTTGGGTGTAACGTTTGGCTAGATATGTGATGATTTACCTGGGAAATATAAAAAGCTTTTTCACTTTCGTCCAACGAATCCCAAGAAGTTGAAACTGTTGATTTAATTTGCTGTTTAGACGTTGTTGGATACATCCAATGATACAATGTTCTTGTTCGTTTTGAAAACAGAGATTTCGCCGCTTTCAATATTTCAAGCTGTTTAGTTTGAGTGAATGTCTGGGGATCTTGGCACTTATCTTCAGTTAACTACAAAAAAATTGAAATTGCTTTATAGGGGAATTTATATGCGTTCAGAAAATGTATTTAAAGAAAAATTATTCTTTATTCATACCAATACAAGTTTTCCTTCGTTAGTGTAAACAAATTTTCTCCTTTTTCTTTTTTTATGCACACATACATCTTGAGACGTTTGATTAAATAGCTCTGTACTGTTAACTATTTGGAAAGCCTGCGCCTACAAAAACCGTTATTCTACACTAGTCGTATTAAAAAATCCAGTACCCCTTTAAGCTTTTGAGTGGGTCTCATTGTATATTAACACACTGACCAAACCAACAGTTCAGGACCGTCTTTACGCAAAGGCCTAATAGGCCCGGGCCTGGGGTTCCGAGCATGTTGGGGGCCCCCATTGACGAAAAAAAATAATTCTCTAGAAAAATATTTTTTATATAATATAGAAACGTAAAGTTACAATTTTTTTCTTGATTTTTTGTTAGCGAAATCAGAAATTATGTCTTCGAAACTTATATAATAATAATAATAATTATTGTCTTTATTATTTTCAAAATATAAATGTTTTACAATAGAATAAAATGTGAAAACAGATTCACTAATTGAAAATAAAAGGCGAAGTTCAGCTTTTATGAGGCATTAAGCACCATAAAAGTTGCTCTACCACTCAACCTTAAGGAGTGTACATGCTTAAATTGATAAAGAAAATAATAAAAATGAAAAAAAAATACAAAAATTCAAAAATTCAAAAATTCAAAAGTTGGTATCTAGACTGGGTTTAGGATTTATAGCTTGAAACGTTTTTAATTTTTAAAATAAAGTGATCAACAGAGTGTTCAGATTTGGGTAGTGAAAAGATATTTAGCAAAATATACTTTAAACTTATTAATTTTATAACTTTTAAGATCTGTAGGAAGTACGTTATATCTGAAAGAGGATCTGAAAAGTTCTAGCCTGAAGAATGGAGCTGTAATTAAACCTCTATTTCTAATGTTAAGATTGTGTATATCTGTCCTATATGTTATTTTTCGATGTAAGTAAGATGGCTTTCTTGTAAGTACTATTTTATGATAGAGACATGCTGAATGTGATATTCTTCTATTATTCATGTTTAACCACTCAATTTCTTTAAGTTTATTTGAGACGCTACGGCGTTTTCGATTACCAAATATCATTCTAAGACAACAGTTCTGCATTTTCTGAATTTTCCTTTTATATTCAACAGTTAAACATGGACCATATAGAGCATCAGCATAGTTAAACACCTCACATAATGTTTTTTTTACGCCAAATGATAAAAAATGTCTGATGCCAAAAACTGTTTTCAAAGACATGTAGGTATGCTTTTTGAAGTACCGCGTTAATATGCTTTCCAAACCTCAAATCAGTGTCCAGAATCACACCTAAATTTTTAGCTTCCGAGACCGTAGCTAGTTTTTCATTATTTATCTTAACATCAATCTCACTGAAAATCTTTTGACGATTTAGTTTGGAGCCAAGTAGGAGAGTTTTTGATTTAGTGGGATTGATTAAAAGGCAATGATTTTTAGCAGCTTCTACAAACGCATTGAGGTCAGCATTAATCGTATTACAAGCATGTTCAATTGCCTGCGGAGAAAAGCTATAGTAAAGTTGGGTGTCATCTGCGAATACATGTGTACTACGATTAGATATGTGTTGCAATAGTTGAGACGTATAAATTGTGAAGAATAACGGACCCAATATTGAGCCTTGTAGTACACCCGACGAAAGTGGAAGTAGCTCTGAGCTTTTGTTATTTAGAGAGACACGTTGCTGTCTATTCCTTAAATAATTATTAACTAATAAGAATAAGCGAGCATTTTCTGCAAAACCTATATATTGTAATATATTAATTAATAAGTCATGATTTATGGTGTAGAATGCTCTGCTAAAATCGAGCAGTATAAGTAATTTACACTTACCACCATCAGTAGCCTTAATAATATCATCTACTATATGAAGAAGAGCAGTTGTACAACTATATCCCTTACGAAAACCCGACTGAATTGATGGTAATATTGAAAACGAAACTAAGTGCTATTTAGTGCTTATTTAAAACTTCCGTTTCTATAAACATTATCGAAAGATAATTCAATCAAGGATTTAACATGGCATTTCGATTATCATTTTTTATTAATTTTAATGCGGAAAATGATCTCTCGCCGCTACAATTCGTGACCATCATGCTTAAAAAAAATTCGAAAACTTATTTCTATATTAGGGAAAGTAGAGTTCTTCAGTTATCCATACTATGGCAAATATCTTACTCTATGTAAAATTATTTCACAAATAATATAAGGTTATTTTGAAATAAATTTTGTCTGGTTTTATTTGAAATAAGCTTTTATAAAAGCGAATTACAACGATAGTGTTACGCTATGAAATTTCAGCTTTTGATATTCGAAAAGTTAGATTTGATTTTCTACATTTACTGGGGGCCCCATCGATACCTGGGCCTAGGGCCTCATACCTTGTAAAGACGGCCCTGCAACAGTTCCAGATTTATACTCTCTAAGAGCTAATTTACACGACATGTTATTTTATACAAATTTTGCTGTATTTTATCCAAAATTATGTGCAAAATTTACAATTAACAGATTTTATAGGATTCTATAAACTCGTTGAACGGACTGCGATCTGTGTTTAATTCAAAATAAGCAATGCAAAGGATTTTCAGTGAAACACAATCAAATAATCATGTCGTGGCTAAAACGGCAGGTAGAGGTATTATTTGAATCTTTAAGAAACATGTTTCACCCCGAAGTTAAACTGTATGACTAGGTGCGAGGGTTATAAATGTCTTCACCACCATGGTGTATATTCCAGTAAATAAAGGAAAAAAGTTAACATAAATTACGCCCTATTTTCATCTTCCGGCTGGAAGTTGCATTTGGTTCCTCATTAAACATGAGACAAAGTTCTGCATGAAAACGCGTGCGAGGGCGGAGAAAATGGCCCCAAAAGACCAGAAAAATGGGTTTTCGGTCAATATCTCCTAAAATATGGCAGTTAGAGATTTTCGGTTCAGATAAAAATTAAAGTTCAGTTAATTTTCTACAAAAATGGTTCCTATGATTTTTCTCGAAAATTTGACCGGTTTCGAGAAAAACGGAACCAAGCGCACCTCGAATAATGAGCTTCTGTGCTGTATGCCGGAGAGCACAGTCCGTGTATTTACACATCAGCGGGGGGACAAATTATTCAATAACTTTGTGAAAAATGCATATTTTCTCATGATTCAAAATTCAGGTGAAAGGGGAATTCTGCTGCTATCATACCCTGTGAATTGAGTCACGTTTGACTCTTTTGGCCTTATCGGAACACGGGTCAAACTTTCTGCTCCCCGGCAATTTTGTCCTCGCCAGGAATTTGTTCCTATTTTTTTTGTATTGCACTAATTTACTCAAAATTTTCTTGATTATGGGTCCTCATAAGGTCCTTTGTCATCCCTGAAATTTGTATACCCTAATTTTTTTTAATTTTCATTTAATCGTTGTTTATTGAATCCCAAATTTTTGCTGTTTTTGGATCACGGGGAAATTTTGTGAACAGCCATCAATTAAAAATTTATACATGATCCGATTGGTCTCTATGATACATCATTTGAAAGCTAAGAATGTCTACCTTTCGATTGTGTAATTATTTTTTTGACGAAGTCGTCCATTTTTCAATAAAATTAGAAAACGCGGGCTCAAGGAAAAAACGCACTTTTTTTTGTGGTTTTTTCCTCCCTGCTCTTTATTTCCAACATTTTAACACCTTAACTAGTGTAATGGGGGAATTCCCACCTTTCCATCGATGTATATAAGTCATACCTTTGATACCCCGGGGAAAAACCAGTATATTTAAATGTATACGCTATAATTTATTACTTTCGTTCCTCCGTCGTTCGCCGCGCGTGTGCTCTACGTGGCGCTCGTGTCGTCTGCTCATCTATTTGTAGTTCGTGTGAGTCACGCCAGTGTTCGAATTATAAAGACAGCGATAATATGTTATCCCAAGAGGTAGAATTAGAGGAAACTGTAGACTCAGAAGAAGTTGTTGACGGGGTAGAGCTAGACCCAGAAGAAGTTTTTGACCAAGAATCAGATGACTGGTGACGAACAGATTTATGTCATAATTGCAATGTATTTTTATATACTTTTTTCATCAATTCACGGACAGTTAACTCGCGAATCTCTTGTACTTTTGTTAAAAATTTTCTATGTAATATTTCAGTCTATAATGTATTATTCTTGTATCATTATATTAGGTTGTCCCGTTGATAAATAAATAAATAAATAAAAAAAATATATTTTTCCATAATAAATGAAACATGGAGAACGTTTATAACTCGTTATTCCAAAAACCTCAATCAGTCTGGTTGCAAGAAAATTTGCAAAAATTTGCGGAGAATCTGCAAGAAATTGTTGCTGAGTATTATGAGTGAATATTCTTCACTCTTGAGGCATTTTCAGTTTTCCTTACCAAAAGCCTAATGAACTTCAGTTTTTTGCCACATGTGCAAAGCTGATTGTTGCTAGATTCAGGTCCACTGGTGAGGTCCATCTCGCTAGAATTAATCTTATAGGTTTTCCTATTAAGTATATCTTGAGGCCTCATCTGAGAGGAAAACAAGACCCTCGGAAAGATGAATATCCATCAAAAGTGTCTGGTTACAGGGTCTCTCATTTATGGCACCGAGGATTTTTCCAATCTGTAAAATGTTGTGGCGCCATCTACTATTGTTTCCACAATCCAAAAGTCTCAAAATTTCCGGTATTTCAACCCGATAAAATAATAATGTTGCGAAAAAAATCATTGGGACCATTTTTGTAGAAAATGACCTAAACTTCAATTTTTATATGAACCGAAAATCTCTAACTGCCATATTTTAGGAGATATTGACTGAAAACCTATTTTTCTGGTCTTTTGGGGCCATTTTCTCCGCCCTCGCACGCGTTTTCATGCAGAACTTTGTCTCATGTTTAATGAGGTACCAAATGCAACTTCCAACCGGAAGATGAAAATAGGGCGCAATTTATTTATTTATTTATTTTAACTTTGCCTTTTTTTCCTCCTTCATTTACTGGACTAGTATACACAATTTTTCACACAACTAGCCGAATTTAGGACAAAAATTAAAAATAATTCACAAACGCGACACGAGAAGCGTTTACCACGTCGTTTGACTGACAAAAACACTGTCAGATTTCGATATATTATGAACGTACTCGTTATGTCATCAGTCATTTTTGGTTGAGCGCGAATTTTAAACTAATGGCATTTTTATTCAAATAATTTTATCTTGATGGGTAATTTCAAGCAGCAAATATGTTAAAGACAATCTCCTGGTTATACAATTTTCCCAGTATTAACCTAGGTCAATAATGGACAAATTCAAATATCTTGAGAATTCAAGGATAGTAGTTCAACAAAAACTTGTGCAACATAATTTTGTTTTTGGCTAGTAGTGGAAAAACTTATATATACAACCATGGTGTTAAAGACATTTATAAACCTCGCATCTTATTTCG
The DNA here is from genome assembly GCA_910591675.1 of Galerucella calmariensis. Lineage (NCBI taxonomy): Eukaryota > Metazoa > Arthropoda > Insecta > Coleoptera > Chrysomelidae > Galerucella > Galerucella calmariensis. Next base: position 154,508 of record CAJUYG010000503.1, read on the forward strand.
CTCGGGTCAAAGCCACTCGCGAAATAATCTTGGTGCTTGGTCAATATAATATACTATTGTCAACTAATAATGAAAATGTCAACAAGATAGTTCATAAGCCGGTTGACATTTTTCAAAAATATACTCACTTCTAGCCTAGGTTCGAAATTTGTATTTACTCTGCAGCTTTGAATATATTTGTTTTTTTGGTCGTTATTGCTTGGTGACGTTAAATTGACGATTTCAATTTTTCTTCTTTTTTGATGACTCGAATCTACTGTTAAATCAATCGGCTCATCGAGATTATTATCAATTTTCTTAACTTCATTGTCGAATTGATGTATTCTGGCATATGCAGGGCCGCAGCAATTTTCCTTAAATTGATAAAAAACATATTTTCAATAGTAAATATTTTGCTAATACCATGGAAAAAATAATTCAGCTGTGTCAAATTGTATAATAATAAATTTGAAATATTTGATTATATTATTTTGAAAACATTACCTGTTTAATATATTGCTTAGATAAAATAATTTCTTCATACGTTTCCATTGGAAATGTTAATTCTCACTATTGAATTACAATATTATCTGGGAAACGTTAAATTCAACCGTCAAATAATATTGTCAACAATTTTTTGTTAACATGCCAACTTTAAAATTGGAATGTTGATTTTTCTATTGTACATTGTGTTGCCGGAATTCGGGCGCATACATTCGTAAAGTTTTCTGTAGTCGCTAATCAATAAATTCTATCACTGGTACACAGATGGCAATGGAAGTAGGTACACTCACTGATTTTTTGAAAAAGCTCAATATAATAATAATATACCTAATCTCAGTAATGGTCTCGTTATTTTATTCTTCTTTCCAAATTTAAATGCTGTTTTTCATTATGATATAAATATTGTGATGCAAGTATTTTAAAGTTTTCTGCAGATGCTAGTAATTGAGTTCCATAGATAATACACAGATGACGCAGGAAAAACCCTTTTTAAATTTTTGAAATAATGATTTTTAATTGTAGGCCAAGCTTAACCATGAAATCTGGAGTTTCCTATAGTGAAATCCGATGTTTCAGCATAAGTTTTTTGCCTTCAATGTGATTGTAGTTTGGGTTTACATCCCTAGATGGCGAGCTATGTTTTGTTTTGTACAATCAATTTTATTAATTTTTTTTTATTAGAATTTAAGTGTCTCGACAACTATGGCCATTGGCACTGTACAAAAGACAAAAAGACATATATAAATACATACACTATCTTAAAACATAAAATATGTAAATATCAATCTAGTTTAGGTATATTTTGTTGTAGAGGTTAGTTGTTTTGAGGAATTTCAATGTCTTTGGGATTTCAGCGGTGCAGTTTAAAAGCTCTCTTAGGTTTGGTGTTAGGTCTAGGCGCCTGTATGTAATATGTAATGGTGTATTCCTGGCAGTCTGTGAGAATATGTTTAACGGTTAAAGCACTATTGCAGTGACGGCAGACGGGAAGGTTTTCAGAAGACATCAAGTAACCATGTGTGTATCTGGTATGGTTGATCCGCAATCGTCTAATGACAGCAGCTTCTCTCCTGGTTAAGAAATCGAGGGAGAGACAGTCGATTAATGGTTGTATATCGTAATGGGCTGTTTTGCTGTTGTGCCAAAAATTTTGCCAGGACTCCTTGACGGACTTTTTGAATAATAGTTTTATGTTATCTGGGAGCTGGAACGTTGTTGTGGTGATGGAAGAAGAGGCTTATTTAGCATGGTGGTCAGCGTTTTCATTGCCAGTAATTCCAACGTGAGATGGGAGCCAGATAAGACAAACTGTTACATCACGAGCTGAGAGGGTTTGATTGATGTCATGGATGTTTTGAACTATTGGATGGTCAGTAAAGATAGTATTGAGTGAATTAATTGAGGAAAGTGAATCGTTACAAATGGCGACTCGCTTGACAGGAGAAGAGATTTGCTTGAAAGCTTGGAAGATGCTATACAACTCACCAGTGTGAACGCTACATGTTGAGGGCAACCGATAGGAACCTATTAGTTCGTGGTTGGTTGTGACGGAGCAGCCAACACCAAAAGAAGTTTTTGAGGCGTCTGTGTAGAGAACTATATAATATGGTGTTTTTTCTAATATTTCCAAAAATGCTTTATTTATAAGTATGTTGGGCGATTCATGTTTATTGAACTTGGTAAGGAAGTTATTGAATAGAGGAAGTTGTTTAGTCCAAGGAGGGATATGAGGTTGGGGGAGCGGAGTGGTCATTGAAAGGTCGGTGTTCTCAAGTAATGGGAAAAGAAGATGAGCGATAGATTTTACGCTACGTTTGGAAGTAGTGTTGGAAGGATGATGTTGAGATATTGATGTAAACAAAGGGTAAACAGGGTTAGAAGGGTTAGAAGATGTTAATGTAGCGTATAAAAGGAGGAGGGATTGACGTCTTAGGAACAGGGGTGGCTCATTTGCTTCACAGTATAGACTAGCAGCTGGACTAGAACGGAAAGCACCGAGAGAGAGTCGAAGGGCTGTATTTTGAATAGAGTTCAGTGAGTCGATGGTGGATTTGGAGGCTGTTTTTTAAATTTAAATGTGGTGTGAGCTAGCAAATTTTGTTAAAATAATATAATAAATATGTTTTTCCACTACTAGATGTGAAGTTAACAATCATTGCTTCTTCTAGCCAACTGATAATTTGAATTTCTCTATAAGTGGTTAATACTTTTTGGACAATAATGGACAAATTCAAATATTTTGAGAATTCAGGGAAAGTAGTTCAACAAAAACTTGTGCAACATAATTTTGTATACCCAGGAGATTGTCTTTAACATATTTGCTGCTTGAAATTACCTATCAAGATAAAATAATTATTTGAATAAAAATGCCATTAGTTTAAAATTCGCGCTGAACCAAAAATGACTGATGACATAACGAGTACGTTCATAATATATCGAAAACTGACAGTGTACTTGTCAGTCAGACGACGGGGTAAACGCTTCTTGTGGTGCGCTTGTGAATTATTTCTAATTTATGTCTTAAATTTGGCTAGTAGTGTAAAAAATTGTATATACACCATGGTGTTGAAGACATTTGTAAACCTCGCAACTTATTCCGGATAGGGCAAAGCTCCTCGCGAAATAATCTTGGTGCTCGGTTAATAATAATAGTCTTCACCACCTTGGTGTATAATAAACTATTAAATTAACGTAGACTTCACTGAAATCATTTCTCCTAGTGAAACCTATTCATCCAATATTCTCACTTTTAGATGTTCTTATTAATAAAACATCTACAGGGTATGAAACGAGTGTATACCGCAAACCAACACACACTAATAGATATTTGAATTTTGACTCTAATCATTCTATAAGCGTTAAAAAAGGGATAGTAAAATCTTTATACGATAGAGCCAGAATCATTTGTTCTAGTGATGATCAATTTACAAAGGAGAAAACTTTTTTAAAAGATGTTTTAAATAACAATAATTACCCTGCAGAATTTGTAAATAAGGAGATTAAGCATATAGAGAGGGGCTCATTGTTAATACCCCATAACAATAATATTAATAATTCAGCTAACATAATTTTTAGAAACTTGACAATACCGTATGTTAAGGGTTTATCAGAAAGAATTGAAAAAATTGGTAACCAATTCAATATTAGAACTAGTTTTAAATCGAATAATACATTGAGATCAATACTAACAAATCGAAACCAAAGAATGAAGAACAATCTTCAAAAAACTGCATATATCAAATATCATGTGAATGCGACAAATTTTATTTAGGTGAAACATCTAGACCATTGAAAGTACGAATAAACGAACACAAAAAATATATCAAAGATAGGGAATTCTTTAAGTCAGCTATTTGCAAACATGCTTGGGAAGAGGGTCATCAAATTCAATAGGATTCATCAAAAATAATATTAAAAGAACCCAATAATAAAAGACGGAAAATCAAAGAAAGTGCTTTAATACAACTAAATGCAGATAAATGTGTAGCTAGTATTTCAGCCGAATGTAGTCAAATTTGGTTACCAATGTTAGAAAGAGAAATTTCCAATAATCAATTACCTGCGTTATCAGGATAGCATCATAAGTTTTTGTCCAGGTTTTCTTATGATTTATAATTTGAATAGTTGTTAATCGATACACATTTCAATACACAAAATCACAAAACTGAGTATACATATTTCAAAAACTTAAATATTCATACACAAAAAAACTATCAAGAAACGCGTTTTATTAACAACATTTCCAATATAAGCGGAAGAAACGCGCTATCCCAATAAAAACCGTTCCTGGAACGTGCACTTCACTGGATCCATTTCTAGTAGACTATCATATCGTTGGAATGTTATAAAATGAAATAGTTCATTTCACATTTTGCCACAGATATGATCTACTATGAATGGACCTTAATAAAAATTTGATAACAAAATTTTGCAGTCTTAAACTTCAAAATAATTTTTGATTGTCTAGTTGTCAAATTTTTTCTGTTGTGTCAGTTAGGGATAGAAATTAATTTCTACTTATTTTTTCTTGACAACGGTAGCTGGAACGCTATCGAAACGTTGAAATAAAGAATTTAAAAATATTGTGGTTTAATTTCCCAAGAAATTAAAAAAAGAATGAATAATATACCACAAGGAACATACGGAAGATATTGTTCAGTTTCATTTCAAATACTATCACCCACTACTTGAAAATATGTTATACTAGAACAATTTTGCATAAAAAAAAAATATAAGAAAGGAAGCCATCAAAGCTGTTCAGTAAATATTGAGTTTTAGCATCGGTGCATTCCGTGTATAATATTTCAACGTTGAATCTATATAAAAAAATAGAGAAAATATTCAAAACCAACATATAAAAGCAAGTTGAAAGAGAATATCGAAGTTATCAAGTTTTCTACAAACTTTAATATTTCCAATATGCTTTAAAAATATAAAAGTGGCATGAGTTTCTTATTTCTCGGTATGATTTTATATTCCAGCTGAAACTTTGAATTTTGAGTTCCATAATGGAATAAAATGAATAATAATTATTAAAGAAATAAAGAGCACGCATTTACAACAATCAGAAATTAAGGAAGACTACTGTTGGGATTCTGGGAATTTACCTATAAGCTACAGAATCTGTAAGATATAGGATATGTAACTTGAACCTTCGCAGATTTGTAAAATTTGCTATTGTGGAACCAAATCTGTTAAAGTCATAGTTAAGGCCCATCCTCAATCAATTTATTGGCGAAGTGGCACTTCGGCACGCGTGCTGGGACAATGACGTTTAAACGTAAGTATCCTCAATTCAATTTCGTGCTAACATGCGCGCTGACTTAGAAGTGCAAGCTTGCAAGCTGTAAGCTTTTTCGGTGCGTGCCGAATTGTGTCATGCGCATTTAATCATGTGGAAAATAATTCTATTATCTTTGTAAACAAACATACATTATTTTCAAATATCGTAATTATATTAATTTGTTGTCTTTGATAAGTAGTACCTACTTTTATCTACAAGAATAATTACAGGTTGAACTTTTTAATTACCTCGTTACCTTAAAATAACAATGAAAATGCGCATGTGCGATAACATTCAGGCAGACTGAATTGACAGGATTGAGGATGGGTATCCATTTTGCAGCACGCGTGCTGAACATAGAGCTGCCAGAACTAGTGTTTTCGTACTAGATCTAGTGATTTCGGCCAATGTTTAGTACGTTAGTGTTACATTTAATATATCTAGTACATTTTAGCAAATAATTTATATTTAGTACAATTTTTAGTACAAATGAGAAGCTCTCAGAAATTTTCGATAGTTGCAGATGAAACCACAGACATATCAACAAAAAAGTGTTTAGCCCTAGTAATTAGATTTTCAGATTTAACAGCAAATGACGTGAAAGACTGTTTTTTGGATATGGTGGAAGTAGAGCATTGCTCTGCTGAAGCTATTACTGATAAAATAATTGAAACATTAAAAAACTGACCTGCAGACTTCTGACATGATAAGTTTTGCAGCAGATAATGCATCTGTAATGTCAAGAAATCTTACTGGTGTACAATCACGTCTCAAGCAAAAAATTAATCGAAATATTTTTGTGATTGGATGTGTTTGTCATTCAATAGCTTTATGTGCTTCAGCAGCATCATCAAAATTACAGATTGAAGATTTTACACGTGACCTGTATTCTTATTTTGGCCACAGTTCAAAGCGAATGAGTGAATTAAAAAACTTTCAAGAGTTTATTAATCTAAAACCAAAGAAAATATTACGTCCTAGTCAAACACGCTGGTTATCTTTAGAGCAATTCGTTAATAGGATTTTATTGTTTTATATATTATTTAAAGTTCCCGCAATTTATTTAGTACTTTTTGTGTTCGGTGTTGGTGCTTTTTAGACCGTTTTGGTACATTTTGATACTTATTCTTTCTAGTAAATTTTCTCCGGATTTAGTACTTTTTGTTTCATGATTTAGTACATCATTGCATTTTCATTCTGGCAGCACTGGTGCTGAAGTGCCACTTCGCTAGCAGATTGATTGAGGATGTAGCTTTACAGGTCTTTACCTTGTTTCAACTTCACTTCTGTTTATAATGTCAAAATTCTAACCTCAAAACCATTAAAAGTATTTAACAGCAGTGTGTGTACCGACCTGGAAAATGATTACATTTTTCGCAGTAATACCTACTATAAACCCTACTTTAGATCCCAAGTATTTAATAAAAAAGTGGAAAGAGCTAGTGGCGCAATTATTTAAATTGAAACTAAAAACTCTACAGCTTTTCAACTAATAATTCACGAAAAATGATAATAATATACAACGCTCTGTACCACACCCTGTACTGCTTACAGTGACAGATGTACAGCCCGTAAATATTTACGAATCTGTAAGGAATCATGTAAGTAACAGGTAAGGTAAGAATCGCATTTCCTGCAACTCTTACAGATTTTGGCTTATAGATTTTTCAGATGTTCTCAGAATTCCACCGTTTAGTTCAATTTGTAGATGATGATAGAACCGGAAAATCTCTTGACATAGTTTTAAACATAGCCTAAAATTTTTCATGCTCGAGCCTGTCACTATTTCAAATTTATGAATAATTTAATAATAATCGAATATTAAAAAGGAGCAATTAAACTGGTTTCGCCACCTAGTAAGAATGAAGCAAGATAGTATAGCGAGAAAAGTAATGGAAATGGGAATATCAAGAAAAAAACAAAGAGGAAGACCCAGGAGGAAATGGATAGACCAGATTGAAGAAATTGGAAAGAACAAAGGGAAGTCATTAGGAGAGATGAAGGCATTAGCCAGGGGTAGAAAAGAATGGAAAACATGGGTTCTGGAAGAACTCCAATCCGACGCCTGAGAAGGCATAAGGATAAGAGAAAGAAGGAATAATTTGATAATACTTCAGGGTAAATATCTTCATTAAACATTCCGAAAAGTTTTCCAAATTCCATTTAATTGAAATAACTTGTATATATAACTGGTCCTTTGCCCCTTTAATGTATTTCAAAGTTGAATTCATCCAGACGTTATCATCTATCAAGAAACGTAATTATTTTGTGCTTATATATGTATGAAGCATGCCTTGAATGCGTTAAATTGTGGTGAAATCCAGAATATTATATTACCACTCGTTAGTTAAGTTAAATTCCATAACACGTCGGGAAATACCAAAATAAACAGTTGGCAAGATGATATGTAGAGTTCAAAAAGTCCGGGACCAGACAAATATCAAAGAAAATATAAATTTTTTGTCAAATCTTCTTATACCACAAAATTTACTCCAACTTAAACTATAATTTAAATATATTTTGAAATATAGAGGGCTTTCCAATAAAGTGTGGCGTATCAAAGTTATATTTTTTCTTATGGAACACTATATTTTATTGCATTATCTGATTGCACCTAAAAAATATAATACCTACTCCTTTATAATGGTTTCCTATACCTAAATACAGAGGGTTCCGAGTTATGCAGACTTTTTCAAAAATGTGAACATTTCGAAAAAAATTAATAACATTGATATAACAAATTCTAGCAAATTTTCTTTTATATCTAAATAGCTGGACTTTCTTTGAATGTATTCCACGATTGAGTACTCTCTTCACAGGGTGTTCAGAATTTTCAGTTTCATCATTAGATCATGCAATGTGCAGTACCAGGCTTATTTTTAACCTAACCCTGTATTTTAATATTTCTTCATATTAAAAAAAATGTCTTCTTTCGAATGATGTGTCGGTGTCCTATACCCAGGTATTATACTTTTCGTGCAATTTACAATTTTCTTAAATTGTATGCTAAATCCATTTTAAAACATCTGCAATTCTCTCTAAATTTCAAACTGATGATCTTGGCATAGTTGTAAGAAACTAAATATATCACGTTTTAAGCCTTCAGAAAATATAAGGTTTTGCCATCCTATACTGAGTGGTTAAAAAGATATAGCCACTCTCACATAAAAATCACTATCCACTTGGACATTTTATGAAATAACGAAAAAAAAGTTTATTACTTTTAGTTGTTTGCTGTTAGTTCCGTTTTTATTCATGTTGTATTTTGATGTTCTAAATAATATTAATTAAACCAATCTTCAACATATGTGTATGTGTATGTGTGATTTTTGGGGTGACATTCACTGAGACCTAAAAGATCTATTGTGCCCCCTTACTTCTACTCAGTTTCTGAGGAGAGTCTCAGAAACTAGTAGTTCCTTTAGTCCTATTTCCCGGAGGAATTTTAGGATGTCTGCAGGCTTCAACATAGGCAAATGTTCCTCTTCTGTCCAGTAATCTCCCAGGTGCTGTGCTCTAGGATTCTGGAGTGCTGTGCAGTTGGAAAGTATGTGGATGGAGGTTTCTTCTTCCATTCCACAAAATCTGCATTCTTCTTCCTCCACTATTTTGAGCTTTTTCAGGAGCCCTTCAGGCGACAATGTCCCGTTAGGATCCCTGTCAAAACTCTTAGCCCAGTTTTACTTTGACTTATGCATTCTTTTGATCTCAACAGGTTGTAGTCACCCAGAAGAGTCTTTGATTGTATAAGCCCTACTAGATCTTTCCAATGGTCAGATCTTCTCTTTTTCTCGGCTTTACTTATTTCTTCCAATATTACATTGGGGCTGATTCCGCAAAAGGGTTCGGGCCCCCAGAAAGGTATTTCAGTCCCCCTCTTTGCTAGTTCATCTGCTATTTCATTTCCTTCTATTCCAGTGTGTCCTGGAATCCATAGTAAGGTAACTATGTTGTTCTGACCTAGTTCATTGAGTTTGTCTAGGCATTCCCACACCATTTTGGAACTGATTACACAAGAGCTCAGTGCCTTAATGGCTGCTTGACTATCCGACATTATGATAATCCTTTGTCTTCTGTATCCTTTATCAATATTGAACTGGGCGCACTTTCTTATAGCGTGGATTTCCGCTTGAGAGATACTTCCCAAGCTTTCAGAGTGTTTGGTTCCTGGCCCGAACACTCCTATCCCAGTTCCTTCTATTGCTTTTGAGCCATCTGTGTACCATTGAATGGCATTCTTTCCAAGTCTGGTAATGGTATTTGGATCCCATTCCTACTTGTTGCTCATTTCCGTAACGAATTTCTTTGAAAAGTTATATTTTTTCATCATACCGTCTTGTGGCATGTCCCAGGTTGTCTGATTTCTAAGAAGTGAGGAGATGGTTTTCTCTCTCTCTACTTAGTCTGTATCTTGTTCTTTCTGCAACGCTTTCCACCACCATATGTAGAGGGGTGAGGTTGAGAATCACTTCCATGGCTGCCGTTGGGCATGTTCTCATTGCTCCTGTAATGCATATACAGGCTAGTCTTTGAATTTTGGAGAGGTTTTCTCTCGTCGTCAATAGGCTATTTCTACTACACCAGGCAATGGCTCCATAAGTGATGATTGGTCTCACTATGGCAGTGTACATTCAGCATCTTCAACATAACACTCCTATTGCGTGAAACTTTTTTGTTTTTTGTTATTTCATAAAATGTCTCTGAATAATTCAGTATAACAATACCTGTTTTTATTAATTAATACTTAAAATACAATCAATTTGAAAGCATCAAAAAGTCAGTACACACAACGAAGATGAATGAATGTGAATAAATTTCAAATTAAACTGAAGAATCCCACCAATTTATCTCAAAACATCTTGAAGTTTTGCCAATTTTATTCGTAGACTGTAAATTGCTCTATCAATTAAAATATAAATCAAATTCACAGCTGATGAATTTATATTTATTCTGGTAAGCAGGAAAGTAACTAAGAGCCACGTCATCGCTTTTTTTTATCGTAAATAAACTTTATACGACAATTTTTCAATTTTAATTGGATACTTCATTGAAGTGCAAATATTTAAATGCGCGTTTACCAAAGTTTTCCAAAACCAAAGCTACACACGACTAAACTTTAAATTACAACCGCGATATATTGACACACTACAAAAGCTGGTAGAAAAGCTGGCTTGTCAAGGTACATACTCGTAACTTACTGTATTACCGTTGATTGATAGTATTACTCTCAACTTTATCAAATGGAGACCGGCTTAAATGTTTAATTATGGGACGGCAGAAATTTGAAGAATGTCATGTGATATACGATGGTGTGTATTTGCCAATTTGGTGCTCCTTTGTACTTAATATTAATTTTAAAAATTACATAATGCATTATAAGCTTCAATTTAGATGTGGGTGCCGGGACGTAACGGTATTTCTGGAAATGAACAAGCTGATAAACTCGCGAGAATAGGTTCAGCAACAGCCTATGTTGGACCAGAACCAGCTCTTGGGACCACAAAGAAGGTAGTCCGAGGGCAAATACAAAAATGGGTACAAAGCCAACATGGACTTCAGTGGAGGAACACTCCAAAGCAGGTACACAGTAAAACCTTCATAGGTGACACATGTGTAAAACATGCCGAAGAACTACTGAATATCAATAGGAATAAGCTAAGAATTATTACAGGTCATACCCCGGTAAAAGATCACCTGCATAAATTAGGGTTATATAACGGGGACCTCAGCTGCAGGCTCTGTGGCATGGAGGCCGAGACCGTAACCCATATCTTATCTGACTGTGAGGCTCTGGACTCGAGGAGACAAACAATCTTCGGAGAAGCCAATGTGCCACCTGAAGTATATGGACCTATATCGTCTACTCGAAGGTACGGGGATAAGTGGATGTGTGGACTAAATGTGGGAGTAGAGTAGGTACAATAAGCCAATAGGCTTCAGTGCTCCCGGCATCAGAACGGCTCCAAAAACACAAAAAAATTATTTCCTCGGTATTTTTCCATTATATTTTAGTTTTTGATATACCGGGTGGTGAATGGTCGGACGCATCATAGGAAATCCAATGGAAAATCATAAACTCTTAAATTCCTGCTTCCCAAATCATTTTAGGTGAAAACTCAATAGGAACTTTTCTTTAAAGAATTAAATACTGCATCAGATGAGACTATTAAAAATATTTTTCAGCTTTTGGTAGTTGAAAAAATTGACCAATTTATTTACCATTCTTGTACAGCATCAAGACAGCAATGATATGTCAGGATGACGTTACCTTTAAAAGCTATTATCAAGATTGTCATTCTATTATTCAATTAGTGACAACAATAAACGTAAAAAATGTCGTACACCGTTTCAGAACGAGTAGAAATTGTAAAAATGTTTTATTCCGGCAATAGTACGCGCACGGTAAGTGCTTTATTTAGCGCGAAATATCCAAACCGCCCGATTCCAAGCCATACTACAATTGGAAGAATAATCAAAAAATTTGAAAACACTGGCACATTGCTTCCTTTATGCAAGTGTAACAAAAATGACCAAAACATTCAAATAAATGTGTTTGAAAATGAAAATACCACAAATGTATTATCTGCAGTTATTGAAAATCCCAGAATAAGTTCTCGAGAAATCGCACAGCAGTTCGACATGCATAATTCAACTGCATTAAAAATATTAAAAAAGAATAACTTCCATTCTTATAAAGTTCCATGTCATCAAGAGTTGCTTGAGGGAGATTATGAGAGAAGAGCAGAGTTTTGTTATGAGATGCTGGAGAGGGCGAATGCAGACCGACAATTTTTAAAAAATGTTTGTTTTACAGACGAGTGTACGTTTACGTTAAACAATGAACCCAACGTGCAAAACTGTAGAATTTGGTCAACTAAAAGGCCTGAAATTGTTGTGGAAACTCGTACTCAATATCACCAAAAAATCAATGTTTGGGCAGGAATACTGGGGCATCATCTTATTGGACCTTTTCTCTACGAGGAAAATCTAGACTCAGGAAGGTTTTTGGATTTGCTTCGACAAGAAATTTTACCAGCACTCGCAGAAGTAGCTCCCGAAGAAGAAGAAATTTGGTTTCAAATGGACGGTTGTCCTGCTCACAACAGCCGTGAAGTGAAAGAATTTGTCAATAATTGTTTTAATAACTTTGGATAGGACCAAATTGTCTTATTAAATGGCCCCCAAGATCTGGAGATCTTGCCCCAAATGACTTTTATCTCTGGGGAGATGTAAATTCCAAAATTTACGGCACGGTAAGGTTTCCAGATTTAGAGGCATTAAAGACAGGCATCCGAGAAGAATGTGCAAAAATAACGCCTCGCATTCTAGCAAATGTTCGACGAGAGTTTTATGATAGATTAGGATATTGTTTAGCCCAAAACGGTGGTTTATTTGAGCATTTATTGTAATTTATTTAGCGTTTGTATTTATTTAACAATAAATAACTTTGTTTTCTATTTTTTTGACTATTTGAATGATTTGACATCTAAATATTTTAGTCATTTTGACATTTTATTGCTGTCTTGATGCTGTACAAGAATGGTAAATAAATTGGTCAATTTTTCCAACTACTAAAAGCTGAAAAATATTTTTAATAGTCTCATCTGATGCAGTATTTAATTCTTTAAAGAAAAGTTCCTATTGAGTTTTCACCTAAAATGATTTGGGAAGCAGGAATTTAAGAGTTTATGATTTTCCATTGGATTTCCTATGGTGCGTCCGACCATTCACCACCCTGTAGACGGCACATTTTCATAGCTAAACATATTGACTATCTTGAAGACAATATTCTTCTTGCAAAAAATGTAAAAACAGTTAGATTTTCATTTTTAACATATCCTCAACCCTTCTCACGCAAACATTTGATCGTTTGAACTGTTTTAAAAATATTCCTAGTGGTCTCCAAACTAATTTAGGCGATCCATACTCAAAACTCACTTTATGTAAAATTGAAAAGTTAACTTAAATGAAAAACTAAAACTTTTCTCAAGTTCGCGTTTATAATATAACTTCACGTCTCACTTTCCTTGGCATATTTGAAGCCTCCATTGCAAACCAAATTAGCCAACTTGTTGAAACTGTCCAAGATTTCAAAAAGCTATTATCATTTAATGAAATCAACTCGCTTAGGTAAACATTTTTCCAAACATTCAAGAAAAATATACTTTGGCAAGTTTATCTGAAGCCGTGAAAGGAATGCAGTCGAAAACATTTCGATATTGCCACGTTCAACTATGAAAAAGCTAAAATGCTAAGTATGTAGTGATAATAAGTAGCAAAGTGACTTTTTTTATTGATAATATTAACAATATGATGAAACGTTAATTCTTTAATGTGCTTGTGGATTTTTTCTATCAGCATAAGCTTCCAATTTATGAATATTAAAAGATGAGCACATTTCCAAATTTGTTATGGGCTTCTTCAAGCTCTGGCAGCGTTGTATGAAAACCATAACTACCACACCCTCCGATTTACATAATTGGTAATTTTTATAGAAAGCTGACTTCTTATTGGCAAACGCGTGCGTGTGTCAAATGACTGATATTGATTCATCCAGTGGCGTTGGTATTGTCAGTGACCTTCGTATTTTCAATTTTATACTTGGTAAAATAGGTACCGTACGCCATTTGTAAGTGTATGACAGATATGCGCCATGTTTCCTCCTCTTACCTGCCTCTTACCGATTCCTTGTAGCTTCAGATGAACTTGCCAAACTATAGATTGAAAAAGCTAATCTCTAGAATAATTGGAAGGAAACTTTATAAAAAAGATCTAGTCAACAATTTGACAGTTTTTGGTATCTTGAACTATTAATTTAATTATTCATTTGTGTGATTTGTTTGCATTTAAATGACGTGACTGCTAGAAATTGGAATATTGCTGTTAAATTCGTTTACCGATAAACAAGAAAATTATATACATATGTTGTGTCTCAAGAGAACTCAAACTTAACAAACTTCATACTACTTAAAGGTCGACTTAAACTTAATTCCATTAGAATCTTTACACAGATTAAGGACTTTTGAAATAAATGGAGGATATAATTAGTACACCAATTGGTTTCTTCGTTTTAGAAGTTTAGATTTTAACGGCACACTGAAATTAAAATAAGATCCAAAGCTCAAGTGTAATTATTACTTATCAAAGATATTCTGATGGTGCTCTTCTATTTTATCTCAGACTATTGGAATTTTAATTTCCAAAAACTTTTTTGGTATTTAAATTACGTACAAAACACGAAAGAAGTTGGGTCCCAGTCAAAATGGCTGAAAATGGATAGCTTTTGAGTTACAGTTTAATAAATCCGAAATTAATATAGGTATTTCCCAAAATTCGACTTTATCGAAGTAACTTGGCAGCTTCACATCCACTAATATCCTTCATACTCTCCCTTCCCTAGTTTCAACGACGTCAAATACTGATTATTTTTTGTAGTAGAATACTTAAGTACAATTTTTGGTGAATGCGCGTTGCCTCAACCCACCAAAATTTGAAATATGCACTCACCAAAAATTGAAATTTTTCCGGTGTACAAACTTTCCCAAGTAGCAATTTAAATTCTATAAGGTTTGTATAAACAGCTACAAGATATATCTTATAGGATACTAAAATTCTTATAACGGTCTACAAAACAATTAAATGATCCTTATACAACTAAAAAGGTCCCATTTTATACTACTGTTTGGTTCTATTAAAGGTATATACAATTCTTATATGACTGTTTGATACACATTTATACAAACGTCGAAATAAAAAAACATTATTGTGGTTTGATTCCCAAAAGAATAAGAAAAAGAATAAGTAATGCCACAAGGAACTTACAGAAAACAATTCAGTCCTCTTAGAATTCCATTTTGCTAGTTGGGATTTTTATCAACGACTTCTCAAAACACATATGAATTTAGCCATTATTTAAACCAAAATATAGACCACTGTTCATGTGCCAGCTAACGTATTGATATCAAATGTCAAAAAGTTGCATATTCTTTCTTGAACGTCTAATTATGAAAATAATAATAAAATAATAAAAGGTTGTCACATGAAAAAAGTAGTTTGAGAATCTAATTACAGCTTTCAGACAATTTAAAAATTATGAGTACCTAAAGTGTAGTTTTCTGGTCTTGGATAATATTTTTTCATCTTTTTGTTTCTTGGGTTCATTCAAATGTTTGCTCCAACTTATAAAAAATTTCCAACTCATTAAAATACAAAAAAATATGGAATTCATAAGGTGGAAACGAGTTTCTCTCACCCTCCATCTGTATTTGAATAAAACTTTGTTGATCTGCGTTAAGATATATATCACCCTAAATATCTTATTCTTTTTTTCTTCTGAGATGAATTTGTGAGAACGCTGAAACGAATTATGTAAATGCTTGTGTTTTTTGTTGAGACTGAAATAATAACAGCTAGAATTAATAACAAGTTCATCGCACCAAGCCCTTTTGCACGTTTTCTTTTTCAACATAACCTCCAATTTGTCTGAGAAATGGAACAAAAAATATAATTTTATCGGAGAACAGAGCTGTTTGGGGAGTAATATCAAAATATTGTTTGTCAGAGTAAAAGGGGTAGGTATACTTGTTGTACACAGCAAAGTTTATAAACACCAATTCAACCAAATTGAGCTGATTGCTTGATTACACTCTTGGAATAATAAAAAGTTAGACTAATGACAAATACATTTTTGTAAGATGAATGTACAGGCTGTCTCAAATGAAATGGTTTTGCAGAGTATCTTAAAAATAATAAAATATAGAAAAAAATAAAATTGAATTTTTGTGTTAACCATGATAGATCTACAGAAAGTTATCTTTATTTTACTAGGGCGGGTTTATCAATGCTCGCCTAAATATTGTAGCCTTCGGCTAAATCTTAGCTGTTGGTCAAAGTGTTTATCAACTGCCAGTTTGCATTAGCTGGCAGTTAAACTTTCGGTTACCCAAGCTGCCAATATCAAGTTGATGTTAACCATAGTAACATACAGTTAAATACGAGAAAGTGGTGCTTCGTTATTCTAACCATAGATTTTAACTGACAACTGTGTCATGATTTTTTCATGTTTGCTTACATTTTGCAACAAATATTATTTCAAGTTCAAATTTGATTGTGTTATTATCGTTTAGGGTGGAATCGAGAAGCTTATGTGAATCATTTATAGTAGTTTAGTAGCATCTAGGTTTTGTTTGTATTTAATTTCATTGTTATTGTCAATGTATCTTGAGGAACTTGACGACCTTTTCGATGAAGAGCCTGGAGATTGGCAAGATATTGGAATTTGTAGAGTACGAAAGACGACCATATACTGTTGAAGAACGGATAAATCCCTTTGAAGAGCTCGATGATGTCGAGTTTATTACTCGGTTTGGACTATCTTAACCCAGTTTTCTCATGATACTCCAACAGATTCCAGATTTTCTCGCCAGGTCACAGCATCTGTCTTTTTGCATTCTATTATACTTTTATGGTGAACGGCTACTTTTATAAGTATCTAATTGTCGCTCTGACTCCGTAAAATTGGGAAATATTTTTTGTTTTTTGGACATGCTCAAACGCAAACAACTCAACAAAGCACAACAAAGCCGTAATAAAAACAACAGTACCACAATTTTGACACTGACAAGTGAAATTTTCCACGATGTTGTCAAAATAAGCTTACGGTAAAATAGAAGAATAATAACTTTCACCTCTATAATCTTGATTCAGTGTGTTATAACAAAATAAGCGAATAAAATTAATAATATGTTTATTTCATGTAACGGGCGATCCTCCTTACACCAAATTAAAATGAGAAAATTTACACTTTGACAACATTACACTCACGTTCAAAACCTGAACAAGGTTGTCAAATGCTCAATCACACTAAGCCTCCAGTTAGCTAGCTTTCGGTTATGTGGTGCGTTGATAAACGCTTTCTATTGTAACCGAGACTTTGACTGGCGACTAGAGATAGCTGAGGGCTACGTAGCTGACAGATTTAAAACTTAATAGGTAATATAACCTAATAATTCAGTGCAGCAGGTAGTCTAATTTCAGGTGGTTCAGGAATAAAATCAGGTACTAATATTTTGAATTTTTTGTTCTCTTTCTTAATTATCTTCCATCTGACATGTATTATAAAGAGCATTCAAATGAAAACTTATTCTACTTCTTTTTCATACTAGATGGTTGAAGCCGCTTTAACTCGAAATAATGTAGCCTGAATGTGTCATGGGCTAGCGATCTATTATTATGGCAATAAAAAAGTAAATATACTTCTTGTATTGACTGTGCTATTTAAAAAAAAATGGTGTACGTTAATATTGTGGGCGAGAGGACTTCTGAGAATCGCTCATCTTCAAAACTTTTCGAATATTTCACAAGTCAAATCATTAGAAAAGTTTTCTATTTTTCTTTTTGTGAAGAATTTCGACGCTATTTCGTCTAGCACCGATTAAATTCAATCGTTTTTCTAATAGCTTTTTGTTTTTGTGGCAACAGATTTAATCAAATTCAATTATTTCAAACTGTGCTCTTCCGTTCTTGTTCGTTCAATTGTGTGCAAATTCATATACAGGGTGATCCGTAAGAAATGATCCGAAGTGAAATGAGAGATTCTTCGCCTAAAAATATCACAATCTGTAGCAACTTCTCTTGATCAAATATTGAAGTCTAGATGTCTTCAACTATAACAGATGTGTGGAAACAGGCAATCTAATTTCAATCTTGCTCCATAGAGTGTTTTCTAGTCAAAGTTCATACCTGGAGAACTTTCAGAATAGAACTGAAGTTGTAAGCGTTTTTTCTGGCTACAAGAACATTCTTGACATCTTGCCAAGGAGCTTTAGATTATATTTGATATCTGGACTCCAAGAGCTCATCCATATCTCAAATGTGGTTGTATGAAATCCAAACCAATGGTGAAAGGTTCAGTCTACACGCTAATGAACTTTTTTAAAAGAGTCAGGCTGGAGATTGTAATTTGAAGTTTAGAGGATCACAATAGATCTGAAGAGGTCGCAATGGAATAGGCCAAAATCCACCTTACAAAAATCTATCTATTCTTTGTCTCAGCCTACAATTTCGGCTACTACACCTACTTTTGCCTTGGAACTGTCCACGTCTAGGCTGCTCCTCCTTGGTACATCTTTCTTCAAGATTTCCATGGCACTTGTAATAGTGGTTTTCATGGGTCCCGTAATAATTGGTATAACATCCCTTGTGAATACAGTCATTATATCAATTTTGGAGTGAATCACCCGTTTTTCACCCACATCTGCCAAATATTGCAGACTTTTTTCCATTCAAATGAAATCCTGGGTCTATTTTTGGACACATCTCTTAACTATTATTCAACAGTTTTCATACTTTCCTAAAGTATTTTCTTTTCAAATAGATCATTTTCGAGAGCATACGCTTTGTAGCTTTCATTCCATATGTTCGAATCGATTCCATATAACATCGACATTTCAAAATCATCTCTTATAGGTGTCTGTAACAGAATCTCTTTATCGTCTTCTCAGTCCTGCTCTATAATGATTTGCATTTCCTTTGTGACTATATACTTCATTATTATTTATGTTCTATGATATTTATATTCTTGAAGCGATCTAATTTTTTTTTGTTTACTTCGTCCGTGACCGTTTTTTCATCCTTTTGTAATGTATGTATCGTCGACGGATACTTGGTAGATTATAGGTGTGGAAGGGCCCTGAATAGGTGGTGTTGCTGGTCACTCGGTGGGTCATCTTACAGGAATAAAACAACTACCTGTAGCACTGGGACACGTTATGTTTATTACTTTAACTTACTATTATACATTAAACTACTTATTACTAACACTAATATTAATAGTAATGGTAATCATAATTATTATAATGAGAATCGATAATTAGAATGCCTCTTAAAACACTATCCTTTGCATATTTATACGACGAGTCAAGTTCATCATAAATAAATATAAATAATACTATTTATGTTTATTTCACGCTCTGAACTTGACTTCGTACGTGCAACCTTCCTAATTCTTATTTATATAACGATTCATGATTTATTGGAATTAGCTTCAAGGGAATTTATGTCTTTCAATTAATAACTTTATATTTTGACTAAAAGGCATCACACTTTCATCTATCTTTTAAGGATGTAATACTAGATGTTGAGAATTTCTCGAAAATAGTACTAGCTGATTGTTTTTTTTTTGAATCATCATTTTCAGGAATAAATTAAATGTAACGGACAGCCTCTACTCAGAAAAGAGAAGAAATGAAACCCACAAACAATTTTTTGCAATGTGGCCCGAGCTGTAGGGTGAAGCAGCACATTTATGAGAAAATTTTTAATGGAATATCTCAGTTGCAATTGAGTGTTATATTTTAACAAATACCTTCAGATATACAGACTGCTCACACCCAGTACATGGTGACACTTTTAATAGACGATATATCTGTATGAAAAACCTTCTGCGACGGATACTATCTAGCAGCGTATAAATATATAGCTAGTCGTGCGTAGGGACGTGTTTTAATAACGATTATTCACCCCATTACGTGAAATATTTGTTTTAAATCTCCATCCTTTTGTAAATGGGCCGGCGGTGACTGAAAAAATCCATTTATAAATCGAAATGCTGTGAAATCAGGCGTGAATGAGCTATATTGATCTCTGTAGAATGTAGTTTCAAAGCAGAAAGGACAGAGATTATTCAAGTGGGTTTAACACTTGACTTGAGGTCGGTACGCGAGTATAGTGCACTCTAGAAATAATGATTTTCAATTAATTTTAAACAAGAAAAAAATATATAATTGAATGATTGGATTTTTGTTTTAATAAACGTTGAGTTTATTACATGAATTAGTATTCAAAGGAAGCTGGAAATGCCGCTTTAAAATTAAACTTTCATCTCCCTCTTTTTATTCAATTTAATTTATCCATGGTGAATATAGACTTATGATTTGAAAGGTCTCTTCTTTCTCTGTTCAAAAATGTATTTTGTATGATAATATTAAATCACGTGTTTACCGAAATTATCTCTAATATACTTACAGCTTATTGCAATATACCCAGGAATTGTTGGAAACCATATCATTGCGTCCTTTTTTTATTGAGGGCAATTTGAATGTCTATCATTATTTGGCGCTACTCCAAAAATATGTCATTCGAAGTTTGACAAATATATACAGGGTGGTCCAAAGTAATGGACCAAAGTGAAATGGAAGATTCTTCGCCTAAAAATATGACAATCTGACGCAACTTCTTTTGATAAAATATTGATGATAAGAAAGATACAGGGTGGCAAAGTTGAAATGTCAAGAATGTTTTTTCTCTGTGAATTGGAAGGTTTTGGATATACAAACTTAAAAATTTGAAGATGGGGAATCATAGTAAGTTGTCCGTTTCGATGTATTTTCTAGTGGGCGCCACAAAAGCTATGCTGTTGGTGTAATTGTACGATTAACTTATTTATCGTTAACGGCTTCCCTCTATTTATTGGAAAATGGATTTTTGCGACAAAAAGGTATATGTACCTATCATTAGTCTCAAAAGTGACATTTTCATTTGCATTGTTAAAAACCCCTTCATAATTTTCATTTCATTTATTAGCACAAAAATAATAATGTTATTAGGCGCTGATGTCAGCCAATTCATTATCAGCTATAATATAGTAGGAAAATTTATAATTTGCAATAATATTTGGTATTTATTTAATTTATCCGTCAAAATTAGTTTAAACCCAAACAAAATTAATATGGCTATGTAGCCAATTTCAATGCCTTTTAAACGAGATATCACTTGCCATGAGGTCCTATTTAAAAGTATTGGCCAGAGTGGCACTGTGACGTCATCTATTACTGTTTCCGTCACCTGTTACCATTCGTAGAGAAGTTTACACTTTATTTTCACCCTCCAAATTTTAATAATGTAAGTGTAGCCGTTCAAAAGATACGAGGGGGGAGGGGACTTTCGAATAGCACTGTATAATATGTACAATCCATTCATTCTTCCCTCATTCTTATTTACATTCCCAATCCCTCCCTCATCCACCTTATACATCCCCTAAAGTTCTCGTATTTTATTTTAACAAACCTTCAACAATTTCAATAATTCTTATGAAACAGTGTTTTTTGATTGCGCCTACATTCCTACATAATTCCTCACAATATCTGGTAACGACAAACGCGACGAACACTTACTTTTTTTAAAACCTGATGAATGGCGTGCTTGTTTGACTTTAATTAAATTTCAGATTTCGAGAGACGTGCATTCCACATGAGATTCTCTATTGTGGGACATAATCTCATTTCAAATGTCCTCGATTGTTTGTTTAAACGCCAACACGATACAGCTTACTAAAGTTTATTTTCCGACTTTCAGTAGGTAGGGATTTTTTTTGATTAGGTCGACGTAATTTGAATTTACATTGTTTCGACTACATTAATAGAGTTTTAAATGCCGTTCTTTCGACTACTTTATAGAATTAATTTGGGAGCTTCGACTATAATCTGGTTTTTCGTTGATGCCGCAAATCCTCAAATGTCTATTATTATCAGTGACAATCCATATGAGCACCATTTTTCATTTTAATAGATAATTTTTGGATCGAAACATATTTTTAGACAACGCAATGAACACTGGAAAAATTAACAATTCCAATTTTAACAAATTGGTCACACTTTTGATTTGAATTGAATAAAAAGTTAACAAATTCGACTTATCTACTCCAAAAGATCCTTTGTTGAAATATATTGTGACAGTTCGATTCAAAACATCGATTGTTACTACAAAAATTCAGCTACAGCAACATAGACACGTCCACCCAGGGCTTTCCATTGCTTCTGTCGACTGTACAGGGTTTTTCATTATATTTCGACCCCCACTTATTTCCATTAATAACGTGAATCCAAAATGAAGTTTCAAATAAAAGTTGCATTGTTTTACCTGCACCGACCAAAAATGTAACAACAGACTGAAGTTTGTATACACAGAGAGTGCCCAATAAAATGTATCTTCAATGTTCCAAATGGGACACCCTGTATTTTTTCATAGCTTTGAGTAGCCCTGCATCTCCTGGTTACAAATATACATATAACATTGTGTAGCATTGGTTTTGTTCTAAAATGACAGATGGTACTACAAAAGGCTAACCATAGCTATGTAACTGACATTTCAAAATGGAACAATTATTGATTTATTGTTAGCTGTCAGTGCTTATACTAATATCTCAGATTATGAAGAGAACAGATACGAAAGCTTGACAGAGAACAGTAAAAAGAGAGAGAGATGGGTGGACATACCCATTCAAATGCCCATCGTCTTATGTCGACTCCATTCGGGCTGCTTCGCGAAATTTCTCAACAGGGTTGTCAATTTGCATAATATTTCCTTCAATTTACGATCATAGGTCAAATATTTTATAATAATTATTTTTAAGTGTGATAGTTATACAAATACAAATATTCCATATAAACTTGTTTTAAATCAATTTTATTAACATCAAAAGAATTATACAATTAAAAAGATTATAATCTATAAAAATCATACCAAAAATATATAATTTTTTTCACAAACCATATCCTCGGCAACCATGCACAATAACGGTGACGGCTTACCTAACTTAATCAAAACGTCAAAATCGTTTGAAGTTTTACCGGGATTCGTATCTGTTCTCTTTCTAATCTGTGTCCATACTATGAGGCTAGTGGACACACCTCTATGCAGGAAGTGTGAACAGGAAGATGAAACTGTCCGGCATGTCTTATGCGAGTGTCCGGAGTTATCGTCGATAAGAGAATGTGTGCTCGGTGAGTCTTGGCCTACACCTGCCGATATAAAGGAGATGTCTTCTAGTGACCTGTCCACCTTCCTGAGAAGGACAGGATGGACGATGACCTAGAAAGACACTTCTTCGGGAGAATGTACAATGGGTCACATGTGGCCTGTGTTGTGAGCCTACACTAACCCTCCCTATTCTACAGATACAGAAGTAGGGGTCAGAATATAATGGGAAACCCTGTATTTTTGTTTGAAATCAACTCCTTTAGTAGGTTGCCCATTTATAATGAAACATCCTGTTAAATGGTGTAATGACAAGCTTCCGTGCTGTTTTTTGTTTAAAAAATGTTCCAGACACATAAAAATTATAAGACAGTAAAATTAATAGTATTTCCTCTGTCGTACAAGAAATTACCTACTTTATCATTTAATGCCAAGTCCGAGGACCTTTATTGTCATTGTAATGTATTATAGTAGCTCTTTCCATAATTGAATTTTCGATATTTATGGCTGAATTTTCACAATATAACATCTTGAAATTACGGTTATAGACATAAGAGTTTATACAACAAGTAGAAGTGTCTATGGTTTTCTCAAAAACACTGGTATGAAGTCTCTAATAATATTCAATAACATTTTGTAGAAAAATCTGGATAAGAAAACTGACTACTAAACTGAAAAATGCTGTTAGTGAAGTAAATTGTTATGATCTTTTCCAGAAGAGCTCATAAAACTTTTGGATTTAGCTTATCTTAAAATCTAACTACAAATGATGAAACAGTTAAATTTTTCAAAATTTTGACGTTTCTTTGGATATATGAAGATATGCATGTTCAATATATTTTCATTCACCAAGTTCTCAATATTTGTGCCTATATGAGTGTGTATAATTCGAATTTAATACTATCAAGACACTATCTTCAAATCACATTGCATTCTCAATCCCACATGTCTTTATATAAACAACTGACGTTAAAAATAACACGCAAAATTGTTTTAAATAAAGATATTTATTCAGTCTAGGTATTTATTTACAAAATTCACTATAATCACATAAAGATTTTTGAAAGTCAGGGTAAGAATCTGTCTCGTACAATAATATATTAGTCGAGCGGATAAAGCAAAAAAGTTCGGAATTTTTTCCCTAAAGACGGATCGGAATGCGGTTTTTTGCATTCGCTTCGGAAAATTATTTGTAAAAAATGTACCTACTTTGTTCCCATTACAAATCGGGAATTGCATCGCTGCAGTCAAAAATGCATTCCAAAAATGTATAAATGTAAAAACTCTGTAAATAAGAGTCAGAACTGGCTCAAATCGGGTACCCGGGGGTTTTCGAGGTCGCTGATCACGATTATGATAATGAAATTGACCCCCGGACACCTGGGGCTCAGGAACGTTGATGAACCTCGTCTCCGTGGGACTCTCCAAGAAATCACGAGCGAAACAAAAAAAACACCGCGCCCGGGGGTTTTTCGGGTGGCTGAACTCAAATATGGCATCGGCGAACACCCCTCTGACACCTAGTGCCCCCGAACCTCGACCTGGACATCATTCCCGAGAACTTTCTTGACAATATCGACAAAAACAGCACGGAAATTATTGGAGGCGTGTTTTTTGAGGTGCGAAATCATGATTTCACGTCGAAAACGATATTCCCACCACCTGGTGCACCGCAACCTGCGCTTCAACATCGACTCCGAGGGTTTTCAATACCGCCCTCCAATAATTTTCGGGTTGTTTCTGGAAAATTATCGGAGAAGACGTTCGAGGTCAGGGTACAGCGCACCAGGTGTTCGGGGGGTCGTTTCCCGCGCAAAATTCTGATTAAGCGGCCCAAAAACCCCTTATAACGATTTTCGGTTCACCTTTTTCGATTTTGTTTGGAAAACCCTCGGAGACGATGTTCAAGCGCAGGTTCCGGTACACCAGGTGGTGGAAGGGTCGTTTTCCACGTGAAATTGTGATTTAGCGCCTCAAAAAACACGCCTCCAATAATTTCCGGGCTGTTCTTGTCGATATTGTCAAGAAAGTTCTCGGGGATGACGTCCAGGTCGAGGTTCGGGTGCACCAGGTGTCCGGGGGGGTTTGACAATGCCGTATTTGAATTCAGCCACCCGAAAAACGTCGAGTTTCCCTCCTTCCCCGCTAGAAATTCGGGAGAGCCTCACGGAGAAGACGTTCGCGGCCAGGGTACGGCGCACCAGGTTTTCAGAGGGACGTTTCCCACGCAAAATTCTGATTAAGCGGCCCCAAAAAACCCCTTATAACGATTGGTGCACCAGGTGGTTGGAATGTCGTTTTCGACGTGAAACCGTGATTTCGCGCATCAAAAAACACGCCTCCAATAATTTCCGGGCTGTTTTTGTCGATATTGTCAAGAAAGTTCTCGGGGATGATGTCCAGGTCGAGGTTCGGGAGCACCAGGTGTCCGGGAGGTGTTCGCCGATGCCATATTTGAATTCAGCCACCCGAAAAACCCCCCAGGCGCGGAGTTTTTTTCGTTCCCCTCGTGTTTTCTTGGAGAGTCCCACGGAGACGAGGTTCATCGGCGTTCCTGAGCCCCAGGTGACCGGGGGGTCAATTTCAACATCATAATCGTGATCAGCGACCTCGAAAACCTCCGGGTACCCGATTTGAGCCAGTTCTGACTCTAATTTACAGAGTTTTTACATTTATGCATTTTTGACTGCAGCGATGCAATTCCCGATTTGTAATGGGAACAAAGTAGGTACATTAAAAAAAAAATTCCGAAGCGAATGCAAAAAACTGCATCAGGATCCGTCTTTAGGGAAAAAATTCCGAACTTTGAGCCTTTTTTGTGCTTTATCCGCTCGACTATATCTGTGGGGATATTATGGAAGTAGTTGATATTGATAATAAGTTGACACACTCTTCGCAGCACGGCGAAATTAGCATCAAGGTCCAGCCGATTATTAGACACTTACCTATCTATTTCAGAGTATATAAATTCTTTATCTACGATTTGGATCTATAAATGACAGTCTCTTAGAGTTTTGGAAACATAATTTGACAATTAATTGTAGTTGCATATTTCTAATATCAACACTTTTAATCACTAATTTTTCTTATAGAATAATTTGTAATAATATAATTTTCACTTTCCATATCATATTCTGCTTCAACAAACTTATAAACTTATACTTTTTAATCACCCTGTACAAACCCGCTTGAAATTCCGTAAAACCTGTGAATACTTTCGAATGACGTTTGTCATACGTCATCATCCTCCATTAGATCTTGATTGTGATGGTTCCACTGTCAGTCACCTATTAATACCGAAGTTTGAGATAATTCTTTGTTGCTTCTGTTGGCTGGATAATAGATACAAGGTCCTGGGCTTGCTGTTCTACCGTAACGACAGCTACTTCTGTTTGATGGTAATCGAGTAGATCCGTTTGAACGACCCAAATTAGTGGATCCCGTTCCGTTTCGACTTATCGAAGTGCTTTGTCGGTGCAGTCTGGAAAAGGAAAAGCGAGATTAATAGGAATAGTATATTTGTCCACGACCACCTAATAATAAGTCAATATTTTACTTCCTAACTAAAGGTATATGATACCCATATATCAACTGTCGTGAATTATGGTTCATAATACACTGT